>CM051011.1:1145000-1190000 GCA_027704905.1 Muraenolepis orangiensis
AAAGACAACCATGACAAGGGGAAATGTCAAATAAAAAAGTATAAGAAGGTAAACTATACTATAAACCTCGGCCTTTCGAGGACTAAAAACTAAAAGCTACTTCATCTTTCTGGACACAAATTTGTCATTTACGCCAGGTATGGAGGAATGTTCTAGAAGTGTCCACCCAGATTTACCTTTAATAGATGGATCAACCCAGCATCCTATGGACCGTACCAACTGGTACACTGTCTATATAACCAGTCGACCATACCAAAGGGTTCACTGTCTATATACCCAGTGGACGTACCAACTGGTACTCTGCCTATACCCAGTGGACCGTACCAACTGGTACACTGTCTAAAATCTAAATCTGGAGGATTGAACCCTCTTTATTGGTCACATACATGTAAAGACACAGTGAAATGTGTTAAACCCATCCTAGTATCTGGAGCAGTGGGCAGCTATTTTTATATACAGCGCCCGGGGAGCAGTGTAGGGATCTGGTGTCTTGCTCAAGGGCACCTGGGTACTGCAGAGGTGCCCTTGAGCAAGACACCAGACCCCTACACTGCTCCCTGGGAAGTTTCTGGGACTTGAACCGACGACCTTCCGGTTCCCAAGCCAAGTCCCACAAGACTGAGCCGCTGTGTATCCTGCCGCTGTCTATATACACAGTGGACTGTACCAACTGGTCGATGTCTATTTACCCAGTGGACCATAACAACTGGTACACTGTCTATATACCCAGTGGACCGTACCAACTGGTACATCGCCTATACAACCATCATACATCTGGGATGGACACTAGCACTTTTCATTTCACTTGAGGGTCGATTTCAATTTTTTCTAAGTGGATTTCCATTCGATTAAACTTTATGTGTGTATTATACATTTCCTAAAAAAAAGTATGTAGTTCAGTGTGCTTTAAATAAAATATAATGAATAGTAAAATGCAATGTGTGTAATTCAACGTAATAAAAGGAGTGTGGAGTGTGTGTGGTTGGTGGCTGGTTTAAGCAGCCTCACCTGGCCTGAGTCAGACTGATTGCTCTATGGCTGGTGAGTCTGCACAACTGTGGGTCATTGGTAATCAAGGCCCACAGGTCAAACCATTCCAGGGGAAGCATGCAATGGGCTACTTGCACAAACACTTCTGCGTTCTACTTAATACGACTTCATACTTGTCGATTGTTTCCGGTTAAACAATTGCGACATTCTTCACCCGGTGCTTACAAGAGCTCCCAAAGTTGAACATCACCAATGTTCACCGTATTTGTAGGATGACCAAAGCCCCAACCAGCAAGTTGGATAAAGGTTTTAAATTGTATGCGGCGTCATACATACACAACTATGAAGGTTAGAAAACAACTGTTAACTGACTGACTAACAAGCTAGCTAGATGTAATGCTAGCAACACTTTTCGTTTTTTTTATTCAGTGTCCAATAAAGACAGGCTATCAGGGCCGGTCGGCGTGAGAGCCTTGTGCTACAGGACAATGAGGAAGAGTGACACGCCACACAGTTTAAGCGTAGACAGGAAGCTGTTTAACAATGTTTGGGTGATCAGAAACATATTTATATAAGTTAACACTGCTAATATACACCATCTAAGGCATACTAGTTATTAAGGAAGGTTATTCAAGTTTGTTTGAGTAGGGAGAGAATGTAAAGCTAAGCATTCAGGAGGGTAGGCATCTTCTAGGAGCATGGTTCAGTAACAATAACAATAACTGTTCTACTCATATTATCCTACTTGCTATTTTCTATGAAGCAGAGGTTATATTTCAAATATTTTTCTTTCTTCTTAGATCAGCACATTATTGTCAGCTAAACATGCCAGTTCTGCCCCCTGTGCATAGCTGCACAGAATCTGAACAGCAATGGCACAAGCCGCGAACAATGGTAATTTAAATGAGGTTAAAGGTTTTTTATGTCTCTGTTTTGATTAAAAGTGACTCCATCCACAGTAAAGTTTTTTTCTGTTTGGGTGTGAAGACAGAACCCATCAACTCCATGGTCTTCACCAAGCCGGTACCAAATAGGATGGTACAGACTGGAGGGGTCATTTGAATTGTAAAGTTTTGTTTCCTGTGTTACAAAAAAATATTGCTATTTCTTAATTTGCTGTATTCCTCACCTTATTATGCTTAATTAATGTGCTGTGTTGCCTTAACACTTCTTTATAGGAGTATATACAGAGGCATGGTGGGTCCATTACCAGATCCCTGCATTTTCAGAATAATGGGGGCGTATGCAGGTTCTTGAACGAAAGATTGGAATGACAAAAATATGTTATAAAAGTTTTTATTACAGTTACATTGTAACATCATATATTTTTTTGCCAATATGTTACAATAGTTCAATATGTTATATGTACAATATTTTACAATGTTCATGAAAAAAAATCGATACAAGGGTGTTTCTGCAACTACTGTCAATTTCAATCTCCCAAATAAAAAATAATAAACATCTATGAATTTTAATTTTAAACATCACAATTTGTAATACATAAATGCTATAAATTGCATATTTAAATTTAAATTGTATTGATTTTTTATAAAATGTGTACGACATTTACATTCATTTTTTATCAAGCTTTGTAAGTCATTGTAAATAGTCAAACCAAGAATTACAAAAAATATGGAATTTCATTGTTTTCTCTACGCAATAAAAAATGTTTACTGTAACCTGACATGTCAATTGTCTTTATACTTACAAACAAATAGACTGCGTTGCTTTTTATGACAGATTTTCAAATTATATTGTGTAAGTAAAAGTAAGTAGTAATCTCTATGTAAGTGTTAAAATATTTTTTGCAAATAAACATGATAATTATAATCAAAATAAAGCATTGCTACGGTAATGACATCTTGTTGCTGTAAGGACACACTTTTAATGGTAATGGTAATAATGTAACCTTAACAATAAGCTACTGTAGAGAACAACAGTAACAGACACAAACAGAAGGTATTACTTCTAAAATAAGTGGGTTGAACAGATTTTAAAAATATTATGGTATGTTACAGTAAGTGGTTGTGGCATGAGCAGTAATGCTAATACATCAAAACAAACACATAACACTAAAAGCAATTTAATTTAAATTCAATATGCTTTATTGGCATTGATTTTGCTAAGTTTAAGTACGTGTTTCTAATTTCAGCCTGAACTCATTCACAGATAAGGCTTCTGGGGATGCTTGTGGCCAATTTGAGGCCTCCAGTAATTATGCACAGTAACTAATAAAACGAGAGTGGAGTTCCTTCCACGCAGAGTTAGTAAACATCATGTGCCTTCACGTCGCTGGTTTTGGTTCTGGCACAAGTCCAACCACACTCTCCTGTGTGAACCAGGTCACATCATCCCTCATTGGCCACTAATCCCTATTGACCCCAGCTATGTGCATTGTTTTGACCAAAGCACTGTGTCCATCAACATCTTGAATGATGCCTGGATAAGGGTCCTTGTCATACAGAATGACACACCATTTACCCATCAGCTCTTTGTTGTATTGGTTGTATCCCTTTGGTTTCCTGGAATGTGGGAGGATTTTGATGGAGTCGGGCTCCCATGGAAGGCTCTGATGCAGGAGCTATGATCAGGGGTGCAAACTCATCATGGATAAAAAAAGGTGACAATGTTCGAACCCCCTAGGGGGGTCCGGGGGTCAGCTCCCCCGGAAGATTTTTTGGAATTATCAGCTTTAAAATGTGGATTTACAGGCAATTTTAGCAATCAGAACAACAAAACAAGCAGTGGTAATAATAAGAAAAACACAGAATTTCCATTTGTAATATAACAATGCATTTATTTTGTAGAGCCGTACCACTATCTAACACAATTTGCAACTATAGAGTTGAGTCATATCACAGGTGCTAACTTTTTTAGCGCCACAAACGGAAAGGGAAATTCTTCTTTCTGCCAAGAATTCACTTTTTCATTTAAGAAAGGGGAGCATTTTAAACCTCTGCACTGAAACACAACAATATTAAGAGTGAGAAGACAAAGTGGTCTTGCAATGAGTGTGTCAGGAGGAATAATTCAATGTGTTGCAGAAAATATCATTAACACACATCAGTGGACGGTGTAAACTCAGTTAGCGGTAGCCTTTTTTCAACACTATAATTGTCTAATTTAGCCAATTTTACAGAGAACATCAGCAGCACACTTTACTGCTTGTGCTCTACTTTGAAAGAGTGCCATGTCCTCTCTGAGAGGAATCAGCATTAACGTGACTGCACAATCATACGTTGCTTCATGAAATAATAGAAAAACAGGCCTTGCACATGTTGGATTGGGACTGAAATGTGACCGATGCTACTGTGCCCTTCACAGCTTGCAGCAACACAATAATAATTTCCCTGTCTGGGTCAAAATGTCTCGGTAACATTCACTTCCTCACACGTACTTCTCATTTCAAGGGTAAAGACAGTTTTACTATTCTGTAAAGGTAAAAGTAAAGAGAAAGGCGGAAGACAGTGACTCTGACACTTCTTGCGGCACACCTTCCTTTTTCATCGAGATGATTTCTAAAGGGAAAATAGAAACAATTTGTTAGCAGCAGTTCCCTGTTGAACATTTAGAAAACGTATGAGAAAGGAGTACTTCTAATCCACCTCTGATTTGTATAGCACATTTCATACACAATGGCAATAAAAAGCTATATTATAAAACAGCAAAGGAATAAAAGGACATTTAAAGACAAATAATTCACCCTGAAGTGACACATTTTTGATATTATATTATGTTATTTGAAGAACGAACAAAGAAAAAAGAAAATATTTTACTTTACCTATGGCGCGAAAATATCTTATATTATGTACATATATAATATATACATTTTTGATATATTATATGATGTTATTTCAAGATGGATTTTTTTATTTATTTTTTATTAAAAAAGAACGAAAGAAAATATGTTCACATCTGGTAGCTACAGGTGTAGTCAATAAGCCCTTGGCTAACAATAGCTTCGCTAGCTCCCTTGGTAAGCTAAAAAACACATCAGCAGCTAACCTTAACTAACTCATAATAACTGAAATAACAGATAGCTTACCTTGAGAGCGTGTTCCACGTTCTGCGACAGGAATGTAGGCTCGTAGGTAGCTTCCTGTAGCTAGGTTTTACGGCTATCGACTCCGGCGCAGTGAAGTCCGAGAAGCGTAGTTCCTAGAAAGCCGACAGGAAGACTCGCGCGCACAGCTCAGCTCGCGCGCTAGCTGTCATGATGGATTGAGATGACAGCTCCCGGGAGGAGTGTCATCTGCGCCCGGGAGCGGTCATTAATCTCAATCCATCTCAAGACCCAAACTCGCAGTCGCAGATGACCCCCCCCCCCCCCCCCCCCCCAAATATTTTTATTGCAGATCTACACAAACCACACAAACGACCTATTTTGGTTTCATAACGGCGAATTTCGCCGAAAGGTGACAAGTTTGCAGCCCTGTATGATGCACTGGGCTGAAGCAGGTACATGGATCTGGGTTTCTGCAGAAGCAGCTCAATACTCTCCATTTTCCCAGAGACTGATGTGTAGATCTGAAGAATATAGTATGTTGGCAACTTAGCATAACATTCTGCACAATTCTCAAAAATATTAGCCACAGTACAGGATATACAGGACAGAGCCCATATTTCTAACGTCTACTGAAAGTATTTGTTCACATTCATCTATAAAATAAATATAGAAAATATTCATGCAATTTAATAGCACAGCATTATTACATACTTGATGTACTTGGTGCCTTTGACTGTCTGTAGATCATCAATCAGGGATCTCTCAATCTCTGAAATCTCCTCATCTGTGACATTGAAAAGTGTAATGGATGACTTGACTTTTGACAGCTCCTCATACAATTTGGCCCCATTCTGTATGTCCTTCCCCTTTGCCACTAGGGCATCCGCCGTCCTCTTTACTGCTGCCTCCACACCATCCGCTGGTCCCTTGCCATGGCCTGCTTCAAGGAAATTCCATGTTACTCGTACAAATCCCATTTTGAAGGGCTCTGTCGACAGGAAAAATTAGTTCTTCTTGGACCGATACTGTGTGGTTGGTCCATCACTGACCATGTGAAGTACTCTAGTGTTGGGGTTATTCTCCTGCAGATGGTGCACAACAGGTCTGAGATGTGCCCATATGGCTGAAGGGTCATGGCGGAAAGAGGATGACAATAGAGTATACAATAGAGTGCAGTATGAAGATTGCGCTCCCTTGGTGTAGGCCACAACTGTGTGCAGGTTCACCTGTTGATGAGAATCCCCGAAATGCAGAGGTAGTTTTCTGCAAAATCCACATGCAGTAGCACCTCATCTTCGGTCAGATTCTCCTTAAGCTTTCTCAAGGTAGCATACTGGTGCTGTATGTTGTAAGCGTGCCGTCCCATTTTTGCCTGCAGCAACTTGGAGAAGTCATCAAGGAGGGTGCGGAGGGTTCCATAAATCTTGGACAGTCAATTTCTTTGTCCCGCCATCTTTTGTCTTTGTTTCTCTCTCCTCTGCTTTGTGTTGCCACTGATGCCACCAGGTCTGACTCCCCTCTTCAAACGGCTGAATTTGGAGTGTTTTATTCCTGCACGTGGCGCAGTCCCTATACATGCACTCTTTTGATGGAGTACAACACATGGATAGCATCAAGTCTTCCACCTTGCTGGTCTTCACAACACTTTGTTGGTATAGCCTGTCTGCCATGAATTGTGTATTTTCACACAGCTTACAGAGACACGTGTCCTTGTCTTTGACTGATGGACATATGACCCAAAAGGGTTTTCTCTTGCAAATCTCTTGCAAATGAGATTTGAGATTCAATTGAATTCAATAAAAAAATTCGCTGTATGAGATTTTAATGTTTGGATTCTCTGCTTTGAATTTCAGGTGTAGATTCTTTAAAGAATCAGAGAGTAGGCGCTTCTGCTTTTTCACCTGCTTTCTAGTGATTGTGTCCTGTTTTCCTGTGGTGGCTCTGCTGTTCCTTTCAAGAAAATGTGTCACTGTTATTTCATCAGTTTTGGTGATCAGATTTGTTTGTCGTTTCCTGTGATAATCCAAGGAGTTTGGCCTCTTTTGGTTTGCGTTAATCATCTTTTGTGAGAACCCAAACTCTTGGTGTGCATATTTTCCAAGATGATATTTCTTAATTATCTTTCCTTCCTTAAATCACTTTTGAAAGGATCTGCTTCTCCTTGGGGTTGGTATATGACTGTATCTAACACTTGAGCTCAGTGCAGTCCAAGATGACCTGGGTGTCTGGCAAATCTTTGAATTCCTCAGGACCTCCCTGAGGAATTCAAAGATTTCACGCTTGCACTTCTGCAGGTGTGAGCCAGATGCATTAAGATCCCAGTGCAGTGGCTAGAAAACTTGCTGCAATAATGCGGCTCACTGTGGACTGGTGTATGTTGAATCGATGCGCCAGGTTCCTCTCCTTAAAACCAACTGACAGGAAGACTTAGAAAAGAAAGAACTCGTCGATTGGCTGGAGCAGCTGTCTCTGGAAGGTTAAAAAAAAGGTTACTGCTTTAAGTTCTAAACTAGTAAGGCTCTGCTCTTGTTTGGCTAAATGTTTTATAATGGTTATAAAACAGTGAGTTGCTGTAGTGTATTCAAAGGGGACTGAGTTCTTTAGTGAAGCCTTCTGTAAATGCAATGGCATCCCACCCCTGGCTCTGTTACTACAAAGCAGCTCAGACCATAACCTACCGTTGATGGACGTGCAGGTGTGGCCACTTCTTCGTTTCGCTTGGCCTGAACCATTTTGTAAATTGAAGGCTCAATCAAACCCCAAAGCGCCATCAGGTGGTCATAGCTTGGAAATATATTTACAAAAAGACACATACAGTCCATCATGTCAGTCATTAATTTACATAGTAAATACAATCATACATGGTCACCAAAATAATGTAAGCTGTAACAACTAAGCCAATGTCTCATCTCGTATGCATGACACATGCGGTCACACAGCGGTCACACATTAGACACATTAACTTTTTTTTATTAAGACTTACGATAGGATTCTTTATAGTTTAACTGATGTTTACTTTGGTCGATGTCAAACAGTTAGCTGAATAGCACAACGTCGGTCTAACGTTACCTTGTATACAATTGGATGTCCGCGTCGGAGCCAGCAAACCGCTGTAAGCCAAACTCTCGCTGGACACATAACACTGGAAACTGTATTTCCTTTCTCAGATCATCTGCTTCTTTGGACAGGTATTCTGCAGTTGATGCAGCCATGTCCAGTGCAGTTGGTTCAGGGACTGAGCAGTTGTCGTGATCCTTAGTGCCATCCTTAGTGCCATCGATGTGCTGTTCTTGCTCCTCAGGAGGGACTGGTTCAATGGGCCGCTCTGTTCCCTCCCACACACTATGCCATGGTATTTCAACGGTATAGCAATTCCATTCAAAAAACTTCGGTACAGCACCTTTAACAAGTCTTCTTCGACCATCAAGGGTCGTTGGCTCTATGAGTTAATCGGTAGCAAAGTGTCTGCTGCAGACCTTTGTGTGAGAGGAGATGGTGAAACTATCCCGAGGTATGTTCACCAGCCACTGTCTTCTCAGGTCGGGATGGGTTGGAAAGCCATGGAAACTCAAAATACCATGCGATTTTAATGATGCCGAACAAAGCGGAACACAAGAATCTTCAGAGTATTTTTTGTCCTGTTTTTTTTATTCATGGCGAAATATTACCTCAGGAGCTGTAGCTGGCTAGTTCAAAGCAAACAAATACACCGGAATTGGCCGAGCAGTATAATTTGGAGTCGGAAGTACTTCACAAAGCTTAGTGCAAGTAGTCCATTTACGCTGGGATATGAGAAAAGGTGCCCACACACACACAAAGACACACACAAACACACACACATACACACACACATACACCCACACACACACACTGTTTATTTTCTATTTCAGCAGCTACCCTCCTATACACACACACAAACACACACATATGCCTCATACACACACACACACACACACACACACACACACACACACACACACACACACACATACACACTGGCTTCGGATATACATAGTTAAATAATAAATATTAAGCTTTATTTAAATAATAACATCTCATAAACCTTTATATTATCAGTGGATTAAACATAAAATGTGTTCTGATGCGTCTGTGATCATCATAGAATAAACGCAATGTGATGCCTTAACACAACAGTACACGGTGTTTACTCCACCCAAATCATAGCAGGAAAAAAAAACAAGTGACAAAAACAAATGAATCATAACCAAGGTCAAAATAATATAAAGATGAATGAATGAGCTGAACAATAAAACACACCGACCAGACAACCAGAACCGAAGCTCAAACGTGACCTCTGTTAGAAAAAAATCTGTTCGATTTTCTGTTTCTGTTCTCTATCATTTTGGTGAAATAAAACCATGTTTTTGTTAAACTGTAAACTTTCTTATTTTAGACTGGGGACCCCTGAAGCACAAACCCCATGGCTGAGGTTGGTTCCGGTTCACTACAGAACTTTGGCAGACACTTAACTGGAATGGACACAACTATCTGAATGGACTCCTCCCTGCAGACCCAGATGCTCTCTTGTAGCGCTAGCAGGAGAATATGGTAAATGGGTGTGTGACAGCCTAACGATAACTATACATGTCCTGTTAATATAAACATAATAATACTATAAACATATTCACAAAGGTCCGTATATAAACGCTCTGTAGCGCTGACGTCACGGCCCACTCTGTGACAGGGGATAAACAGAAAATAATATTTTTAATTCATATAATGGTTATAATGAATATAGTAAGTACATATAATATATTATATAAATATGACGTTAATTGTAACTCATTTGAATTATGAATGTTGTCCGATTATTGTGTTTCTCCCCTCATGTCTCCATTGTAGGAAGGTCATCTTTGAATTTCAATTCCTTTCAGTCTGATATATTTTGACCTTGTTTATATTTTCTGTATTTATTTCCAACTACCTGTGTGTAGTTTGAATTATTGGGGTGAAATTAGATGTTGTTTTTTTTCCAGCACTGACATTTGGCCGTGTACCATACCATACAGACATTGTGATCTTTATATACTCATAAATAATATAGAAGTCAATTGCATTTCACTCAGCGCTCTGAGTGTTTCACAATGAACGTTCAACTGACGTTCTCCAGCTCCTCCATCTTGCGGAGAGCCTTGAAGGTGGAAGATGAATGCATTGCTGGTGGGCAGCAATTAGTCCTCAGAGGAACCAGCAATTATTCCCCTAAGCTGCTCTACCTCCTAAGCTACTATTGCCAAAATGCACACAATGACTAAGTGTGTGTGTATGAATGTGTGTGTGTGTTTATGTGTGCATTACAAAAACAGCCTAATATTTAGTTCTCCTAATTCATTTAGATTTAAATTTTAATCTATTCATATAATTAGACACTGAATGTGGATTGATTTTGGGTCTCTTGATAAATCAGGAAACCACAAACTCTCAGCTCTATCTGATAGTGCAGGCTCAGCACTGCACTAACACTCCCAATTACCATCTAAAGACAGAGTACAGACCTAGCGCACAGAGCCAGGAAGGATAGAACTACCATTACACAAACCACAGCAAGAGCAGAAACAATACCAGGAACTACAATGACCACATCTACAACAACTACAGCAACAATACCAGGAACTACAACAACCACATCTACACCAACTACAGCAACAATACCAGGAACTACAACAACCACATCTACACCAACTACAGCAACAATACCAGGAACTACAACCACAACTGCACCAACTACAGCAAGAACAAGAATACCAGATACTTAAACTGCAAACATACCAGGAACTATAGGAACATACCAAAACTACAATAACACTAGCAGGCATTACAGCCACCACAACGACAACAACAAACCAAGATACTCCAACAATACCCGGAACTACACCAACACCAGGAATGACGACAATACCAGGAACTAAAACCACTATTCCGGAAACGACCGTGACGACCACCACAACAACACCAGGGTTGACCCCCCCCGCTCAGTGCATTAGTCCATTAACATCCATACAAACCGTGTACACGTGCGTGTGTTATTTGTTCAGAGCATTTAGAGCTTCTACGAGCTCACAGACCGCAGGGTGCTTCAGAGGTGTGAACGGTGCCAGCCGGCGGCCCCGGTGATTGACAAATAAATTGTAATACTTTCAGAGCACAATGCCCTAATGGCCGATAATTGTGGTCTCACAGCGGTAAGCGATCAAAGATAAACTTTGCAAACACAGTGGACAGGAACATTTTCCACTGTGTCTGTCATTCTTTCTGTTTCCTTCGTGATCCGGGGCCAAGGCTTTATGGCGTGTGGATGGACACATGTGACTATTAATAGCCACGTTTGTTTGTCAGGAACAATGTAATGATATCACCAGGCGTGGTTCCCCTTGTTTTAACGGGCTCGTAAATAACCACCGTGAGTCTTAAAATCACATTATTGGTTGTAAGGGGCTCTGGGAAGTGGCTTGGTGGAGAGCAGTTTGGGAGGAGAAGCTTGGGCCCTATTACCTTCGGACATTGGTCACTTAATTTCAAGGCTGTGGTTTTCAATAACTGCCGTGGCCCCCTACCTATTAGGAGAATGAAAGCTCAGCCTGTGCCATCTGGCCGGCGTGGCAACGCATGGTAATTAACGCTGTTGGCACACACGTGGGACTAAGACCTATCAATATAAGATCTTGCATAACATCATGCAATGATCATCACCCGGAAAGATTAACACACAGGTGTTTGTGTGTGTGTGTGTGTGTGTGTGTGTGTGTGTGTGTAGTGAGCGGAAACTTCTTGCCAACTGCCAACTTCCCTCCCACCCCCGAGAAGGGTGAGGACGGAGAGGGAGGCTGCGCAACATAAAGAAAGCAATTCGCTTACGGAGCGTCCAAATTAAAAAGAGCTCCGCGCTTCTCTCCCTCTCCGTCTCCCTCTCATCTATTTTGTCTCTCCGAACTGCTGAGGAAGTCTAACAGCACACACAGAGACAGAGAGAGAGTGTCCGCCTGTGAGGCGATATCCTCCGCACACTTGGTGAGGCTCTCGGTTCTCCTTTTGGACGTATATTCTCCTCCTTCTCCCGACACGGCGCCCTCGACTCCTCCCGACATGTGTCTCTCCGAGGACCGTCAAGTGAGAGGCTTGGTGGCGGTGTTGGTGCTCGCTGCTGCCGCGGCGGCTCTCTCTTCCCCCCTTGGCACCCACGGACAAGGTAAGACCTCACACGCACTTTGGGGGAGAGAGAAGGGAGAGCCGCCTTCATGTCTCTGCTACGGGGTGACACCGCCTGAACCCTGCGAGACTCGGACCGCTCGTCTACAAGTGAGTGTATGTTTGTCTGTGTGTATGTGTGCTCGGTCGTGCATGCGCGTGTGTGTGTGTATGTTTGAGAATCGTGTATTTTCATGCTGCTGTATATACGTATAGATTAAAAAAATAAAGTATCTCTACATGTTGGTGATTGTACTGGTGAGTGATTGTACTGGTGATTGAGTTGAGTACTACAAAGACAGGTTATACTATAATAAATTATTAGGCTGTAATTTTCCATTTCCATAAAAAAAACTAAACGTGCAGCAATGAGCAGAATTGGAATATATTGGAATTGAATTAGTTTAAACATTACATTAAATCATTAAAAACATCAAACATAAAGTCGAAATTATTATATTTCTGTTCCCTCCCAGTGCAGTGTATTTCTGGTGTATCAAAACGTATCCTCACTCATTTTGACACACACACACACACAAACAGATACCACACCACACAAATACAACACAATAAATATTACAATCAAACAATATCTGGTATTTCTGTTATGGCCGGTGACAGGAGGGTACAGGTGGGATAGGTGGGACCCAAAAGCAGAGGGAACAGACACCAGGTGGACAGGTGCTTTAATGTCAGTGCACACGCCGATAGCGTGATCAAAGGCAGAGGTACAGACAGGGCAAATCCAAAACGTGGTCAAGGCAAGCAGGGATCGGTAGCAGGTAGTCGAGGGTTGAGGCAAAGGTACAAAAACGCAAGGCAAAAACAAGATCTTTATCCAGACGAGGGTCAAAACACGGCGGATCAATTGGCAGAAAAACAATGAACTTAACTTGATCCGAACGTGATGCTTTCCGAAAATCAAGGTGATAATCCAGCAAAGAGTTACACAAAATGCTTGGCTTGAATACAGCTCGGTAATGAGGTGCGATTGACAACAGGTGAGTTCAGTATGAAACGGCTGACAGGAAAACACGGAGTGGCATTTCGGAACGGAGTCGTGGCATCGCGGATCCAGGAAGCCAGCGGAGATCCAGGACTAGGAGCGGGATGAGCTGGGTTTGGATCGTGACAGTACCCCTCCCTCTACGGATGTCACCAGACATACTAAGCATGGCATCTGTATGTCTCCTGTGAAACTCTGAGACAAAGGTTTGGTCCAAAATGTGCCTGGCAGACACCCAAATTCTCTCCTCTGGTCCAGATCAGCTGTCTCTTTAGCAGAGGGTAATTTAGGCAGTGGCAAGAAATGAGCCGCTTTGGAAAAACGGTTGACTATGGTTAGGATGCAGGTTTTACCATCCAAGGGGGGGAGACCAGTGATGAAATATATCCCCAAATAAGACAAAGGTTGTCAGTCCAAGACCCGAGATGTTAGGGGAACAAAGAGTCGACCTAACTTGGTCCTGGTTCACGAGCCAGCGAACGGGTGCAAATTGTTGTCCACTGGTGACCTCTGAGAGAGAATCCCTCTGACTCCCGTCTTGGTGGCATCTACCTCCACCACAAACTGAGTCTGGTATAGGCAGGACAGGTGCAGATGTGAAGCGTGACTTGAGCACCTCAAATGCCTCCTCAGCCTATCTCCTATTCCACATGAATGGCTGCTTGCGATGTGGGCAGTAAGGGGAGCGGCAACTGAGCTATATTTTCTGATGAAACGCAGATAAAAATGAGCAAAAGTCCAAAAGACTTTGCAGTTCCCGTCTGGAGGTGGGGGTAGGCCACTCGGTCACAGCTGCCACCTTGACAGGATCCATCTTAATCGTATCATGAAAAATACGGAAACCCAAAAAATACATATTTGTGACGTGAAACTCACACTTCTCCGCTTTAACAAAGAGCTGGTTCTCCAGCAGCCTCTGGAATACCTGGCGAACGTGGACGCAATGACTCTCTAGAAATGCGGATAAAATTTGAATGTCGTCCAAATAAACAAAATCCCGTGGCTAAAATCCCTCCAACAGGTGATGGTAATTGACTCCCAGTTAATCTGGGGATTGTGCTTGGCTAACCAGGGTAATCCCAGCACAATGGGCACCTTAGCCTGGTCCATGACAAAAAGTGAAATTATCTCTGTGTACACCAACACTTGTGAGCGGTTCGGTGACGTGGGAGACAGGGTTGAGGGAGTGACCATTGAGCGCGTTGTCTGAGTGCGGGTGATCTAAATCCTGGACACGGATATTATATATTTTTTACGGTAGCAGCCTGAATGAAGTTCAGTTAAAAACTGCCTGGTCAACGATGTTGACTTGAGCATGATACATGCTGCTGAGGACGGTTGATTGGAGCGTTTGTGGGGACAGCGCTGACTGAAGTGGCCCTGCTGGAAATAGTAGAAGCACGCCTGGGTGTCCCGCCGGCGTTGACGCTCCTCGAGCGAGACCCTAGCTCTACCCAATTGCTTCTCTTCCACAGAGAGAGCGATCGAACACTCGCCTTATCTCGTCCGAGAATTCCCAGAACAAGATGAGTCTGTGTCCCCCTTCCGGAGAGTATATAGAGTTCCGGAGAGTTGCGATAGTGCAACCAAAGACAGAGGTAGGCAAGGAAAAAACGAAATTGTTGTCTAGGCGAGGGTCAAAACACAACAATGAACTTAACTTGAGACGAACGTGATGCATTCCAAAAATCAGGGTGATAATCCAGCAAAGAGTAACACAACAGACATGGCTTGAATACAGCTTGGTATTGAGGTGCGATTGACAACTGGTGAGTTCAGTATGAAACGGCTTACAGGGAAAACACGGAGTGGAATTTCGGAACGGAGTTGTGACATCGTGGATCCAGGAAGCCAGCGGAGATCCAGGACTAGGAGCGGGATGAGCTGGGTTGGATCATGACAATTTCGGTATCAGGTGTGCGCATAACGGGATGTGGGTGTGGGTGTGAGGGGGCGGGTTGCAGCAGGTGGAAGTGACATCCTCCCACCCACCCTCCCTCTCTGCCTCCTTCCAGAGAGAGAGAGAGAGAGAGAGAGTGGGGGGGGGGGGGGGGGTGTCCTGTGATGTGGGGGGGGGGGGGGGGGGCTCCATCCCCACCGGTTTCCGAGAACTTGAACGTAGGAAAAAGAGTGTGTCCTGAGTGTGGGGTAAGGCACTCGGGGTGTAAGACGATGGACAGGTGTACAAGAGCATTTTCTCACACACGGCTCCTTTTTAAGATGTGGCGTTTTGGACTTTAGTCATTTTGCCCGACGATGATGAATCCACAACCACTGGGGAATACAATCGGAAGGTGTCGCCCAGAAAGCAGTCGTGTTTGGGACGGATGCAGAATCCAATTTCGGGATATTTGCATGTCCGGCACAGAGAGAGTCCTACATGGAGCCAGAGAGTGATACAGCCCCTCTAGCTCTGCGTGCTCCGTTAGAACAAATATGATTGTCAAGTCAAGTCAATTTTATTTGTATAGTACAGTTACTAGTTGTATAGTATATTGTAGTTCTTAATTTTTAAGAGGGGGGGGGGGGGGGTCGCTCTCCAATATAAACTCGTGGTGCTTCGAGCTTCAGGGCATCTTGCAGACAGTTCGAGCACACTCACACACTCTCAATTTGGTATATATCAGTAGTAGTAGTAGTAGTAGTAGTAGTAGTAGTAGTAGTAGGAGTAGTAGTAGTAGTAGTAGTAGTAGCAGTAGTAGTAGTACTACGACTGCAGTACTCTGCCAGTACAGAGAGCACACACAGCAGGGAATTATCTCTGTGCCACCTGGTGAACTCATCTCCAAGGTGTTGCTGGAAGGGGAGGATAGGATTAGTGTAGAAACAGAAGTACTTGAAGCTAGATGATGGACATTGATTTACAGTTGTTCCATTCACACACACACGTGCACACGTGCACGCACACGCACGTGCACACCTACACACATAGCAACAGTGGTGAAAGTGTGTCGCTGTGGTTAGTAGTGACGAAGAACACTCCTTAAACACACACCTCTCTCTCTCACACACACCCTCTCTCTCTCTCTCTCTCTCTCTCTCTCTCTCTCTCACACTCTGTCTCTCACTACTCTCTCTCTCTCTCTCTCGCTCCCACACATCTCTCTCTCTCTCTCACACATACTCTCTCTCTCTGGCTCTGTCTCTCTCTCTCCACACACAACACTCTTTGGCGAGGTAGAGAGGTAGAGGTAGAGAGAAAGAGAAAGAGAGAGACAATGGCGCTCTATTTTTAGAGTCCTATAACACATAACATCTCCCATAAATGAATTCCCCCCCCAAGCCCAATACCACACATCTGATGTATTTACACAAGAAAATAATGATGCCACAGATGCAGTAGATGGACGAATTATAGTCTAAATATAGAATGCTAGAAACATAGTTTATATTTATCCATATTTGGAACGCTATGATGTCAGTTGTTGCTCAGTTGTTGGGCTACTTGTCTACATTATTTCATAATTTAGCATGCCTATATTACTGCTTAATAATAACAAAATGTTCTTATCTCGTTTAGTGCAAATTACCATTCAAACCTCCACATTTAGTGAGTATCTCTCGAGGATGTCCCTCTGTTCTGGAATATCCCATTTGAATACGTTAATGCAGAGATATGTTGGCAAAATAAGGACACTAAACAATAAATAAAATAAATAAATAAAAAGTTGTTTAGTTCTGAGTTGGTGTGGTTATCGGATATTTCATTGCCATATAAAAACCCTAACCGGCGCCCTCGACTCCTCCCGACATGTGTCTCTCCGAGGACCGTCAAGTGAGAGGCTTGGTGGCGGTGTTGGTGCTCGCTGCTGCCGCGGCGGCTCTCTCTTCCCCCCTTGGCACCCACGGACAAGGTAAGACCTCACACGCACTTTGGGGGAGAGAGAAGGGAGAGCCGCCTTCATGTCTCTGCTACGGGGTGACACCGCCTGAACCCTGCGAGACTCGGACCGCTCGTCTACAAGTGAGTGTATGTTTGTCTGTGTGTATGTGTGCTCGGTCGTGCATGCGCGTGTGTGTGTGTATGTTTGAGAATCGTGTATTTTCATGCTGCTGTATATACGTATAGATTAAAAAAATAAAGTATCTCTACATGTTGGTGATTGTACTGGTGATTGTACTGGTGATTGAGTTGAGTACTACAAAGACAGGTTATACTATAATAAATTATTAGGCTGTAATTTTCCATTTCCATAAAAAAAACTAAACGTGCAGCAATGAGCAGAATTGGAATATATTGGAATTGAATTAGTTTAAACATTACATTAAATCATTAAAAACATCAAACATAAAGTCGAAATTATTATATTTCTGTTCCCTCCCAGTGCAGTGTATTTCTGGTGTATCAAAACGTATCCTCACTCATTTTGACACACACACACACACAAACAGATACCACACCACACAAATACAACACAATAAATATTACAATCAAACAATATCTGGTATTTCTGTTATGGCCGGTGACAGGAGGGTACAGGTGGGATAGGTGGGACCCAAAAGCAGAGGGAACAGACACCAGGTGGACAGGTGCTTTAATGTCAGTGCACACGCCGATAGCGTGATCAAAGGCAGAGGTACAGACAGGGCAAATCCAAAACGTGGTCAAGGCAAGCAGGGATCGGTAGCAGGTAGTCGAGGGTTGAGGCAAAGGTACAAAAACGCAAGGCAAAAACAAGATCTTTATCCAGACGAGGGTCAAAACACGGCGGATCAATTGGCAGAAAAACAATGAACTTAACTTGATCCGAACGTGATGCTTTCCGAAAATCAAGGTGATAATCCAGCAAAGAGTAACACAAAATGCTTGGCTTGAATACAGCTCGGTAATGAGGTGCGATTGACAACAGGTGAGTTCAGTATGAAACGGCTGACAGGAAAACACGGAGTGGCATTTCGGAACGGAGTCGTGGCATCGCGGATCCAGGAAGCCAGCGGAGATCCAGGACTAGGAGCGGGATGAGCTGGGTTGGATCGTGACAGTACCCCTCCCTCTACGGATGTCACCAGACATACTAAGCATGGCATCTGTATGTCTCCTGTGAAACTCTGAGACAAAGGTTTGGTCCAAAATGTGCCTGGCAGACACCCAAATTCTCTCCTCTGGTCCAGATCAGCTGTCTCTTTAGCAGAGGGTAATTTAGGCAGTGGCAAGAAATGAGCCGCTTTGGAAAAACGGTTGACTATGGTTAGGATGCAGGTTTTACCATCCAAGGGGGGGAGACCAGTGATGAAATATATCCCCAAATAAGACAAAGGTTGTCAGTCCAAGACCCGAGATGTTAGGGGAACAAAGAGTCGACCTAACTTGGTCCTGGTTCACGAGCCAGCGAACGGGTGCAAATTGTTGTCCACTGGTGACCTCTGAGAGAGAATCCCTCTGACTCCCGTCTTGGTGGCATCTACCTCCACCACAAACTGAGTCTGGTATAGGCAGGACAGGTGCAGATGTGAAGCGTGACTTGAGCACCTCAAATGCCTCCTCAGCCTATCTCCTATTCCACATGAATGGCTGCTTGACAGATGTGAGGGCAGTAAGGGGAGCGGCAACTGAGCTATATTTTCTGATGAAACGCAGATAAAAATGAGCAAAAGTCCAAAAGACTTTGCAGTTCCCGTCTGGAGGTGGGGGTAGGCCACTCGGTCACAGCTGCCACCTTGACAGGATCCATCTTAATCGTATCATGAAAAATACGGAAACCCAAAAAATACATATTTGTGACGTGAAACTCACACTTCTCCGCTTTAACAAAGAGCTGGTTCTCCAGCAGCCTCTGGAATACCTGGCGAACGTGGACGCAATGACTCTCTAGAAATGCGGATAAAATTTGAATGTCGTCCAAATAAACAAAATCCCGTGGCTAAAATCCCTCCAACAGGTGATGGTAATTGACTCCCAGTTAATCTGGGGATTGTGCTTGGCTAACCAGGGTAATCCCAGCACAATGGGCACCTTAGCCTGGTCCATGACAAAAAGTGAAATTATCTCTGTGTACACCAACACTTGTGAGCGGTTCGGTGACGTGGGAGACAGGGTTGAGGGAGTGACCATTGAGCGCGTTGTCTGAGTGCGGGTGATCTAAATCCTGGACACGGATATTATATATTTTTTACGGTAGCAGCCTGAATGAAGTTCAGTTAAAAACTGCCTGGTCAACGATGTTGACTTGAGCATGATACATGCTGCTGAGGACGGTTGATTGGAGCGTTTGTGGGGACAGCGCTGACTGAAGTGGCCCTGCTGGAAATAGTAGAAGCACGCCTGGGTGTCCCGCCGGCGTTGACGCTCCTCGAGCGAGACCCTAGCTCTACCCAATTGCTTCTCTTCCACAGAGAGAGCGATCGAACACTCGCCTTATCTCGTCCGAGAATTCCCAGAACAAGATGAGTCTGTGTCCCCCTTCCGGAGAGTATATAGAGTTCCGGAGAGTTGCGATAGTGCAACCAAAGACAGAGGTAGGCAAGGAAAAAACGAAATTGTTGTCTAGGCGAGGGTCAAAACACAACAATGAACTTAACTTGAGACGAACGTGATGCATTCCAAAAATCAGGGTGATAATCCAGCAAAGAGTAACACAACAGACATGGCTTGAATACAGCTTGGTATTGAGGTGCGATTGACAACTGGTGAGTTCAGTATGAAACGGCTTACAGGGAAAACACGGAGTGGAATTTCGGAACGGAGTTGTGACATCGTGGATCCAGGAAGCCAGCGGAGATCCAGGACTAGGAGCGGGATGAGCTGGGTTGGATCATGACAATTTCGGTATCAGGTGTGCGCATAACGGGATGTGGGTGTGGGTGTGAGGGGGCGGGTTGCAGCAGGTGGAAGTGACATCCTCCCACCCACCCTCCCTCTCTGCCTCCTTCCAGAGAGAGAGAGAGAGAGAGAGAGTGGGGGGGGGGGGGAGGTGTCCTGTGATGTGGGGGGGGGGGCTCCATCCCCACCGGTTTCCGAGAACTTGAACGTAGGAAAAAGAGTGTGTCCTGAGTGTGGGGTAAGGCACTCGGGGTGTAAGACGATGGACAGGTGTACAAGAGCATTTTCTCACACACGGCTCCTTTTTAAGATGTGGCGTTTTGGACTTTAGTCATTTTGCCCGACGATGATGAATCCACAACCACTGGGGAATACAATCGGAAGGTGTCGCCCAGAAAGCAGTCGTGTTTGGGACGGATGCAGAATCCAATTTCGGGATATTTGCATGTCCGGCACAGAGAGAGTCTACATGGAGCCAGAGAGTGATACAGCCCCTCTAGCTCTGCGTGCTCCGTTAGAACAAATATGATTGTCAAGTCAAGTCAATTTTATTTGTATAGTACAGTTACTAGTTGTATAGTATATTGTAGTTCTTAATTTTTAAGAGGGGGGGGGGGGGGTCGCTCTCCAATATAAACTCGTGGTGCTTCGAGCTTCAGGGCATCTTGCAGACAGTTCGAGCACACTCACACACTCTCAATTTATATCAGTAGTAGTAGTAGTAGTAGTAGTAGTAGTAGTAGTAGTAGTAGTAGTAGTAGTAGTAGTAGTAGTAGTAGGAGTAGTAGTAGTAGTAGTAGTAGCAGTAGTAGTAGTACTACGACTGCAGTACTCTGCCAGTACAGAGAGCACACACAGCAGGGAATTATCTCTGTGCCACCTGGTGAACTCATCTCCAAGGTGTTGCTGGAAGGGGAGGATAGGATTAGTGTAGAAACAGAAGTACTTGAAGCTAGATGATGGACATTGATTTACAGTTGTTCCATTCACACACACACGTGCACACGTGCACGCACACGCACGTGCACACCTACACACATAGCAACAGTGGTGAAAGTGTGTCGCTGTGGTTAGTAGTGACGAAGAACACTCCTTAAACACACACCTCTCTCTCTCACACACACCCTCTCTCTCTCTCTCTCTCTCTCTCTCTCTCTCTCTCTCACACTCTGTCTCTCACTACTCTCTCTCTCTCTCTCTCGCTCCCACACATCTCTCTCTCTCTCTCACACATACTCTCTCTCTCTGGCTCTGTCTCTCTCTCTCCACACACAACACTCTTTGGCGAGGTAGAGAGGTAGAGGTAGAGAGAAAGAGAAAGAGAGAGACAATGGCGCTCTATTTTTAGAGTCCTATAACACATAACATCTCCCATAAATGAATTCCCCCCCCAAGCCCAATACCACACATCTGATGTATTTACACAAGAAAATAATGATGCCACAGATGCAGTAGATGGACTAATTATAGTCTAAATATAGAATGCTAGAAACATAGTTTATATTTATCCATATTTGGAACGCTATGATGTCAGTTGTTGCTCAGTTGTTGGGCTACTTGTCTACATTATTTCATAATTTAGCATGCCTATATTACTGCTTAATAATAACAAAATGTTCTTATCTCGTTTAGTGCAAATTACCATTCAAACCTCCACATTTAGTGAGTATCTCTCGAGGATGTCCCTCTGTTCTGGAATATCCCATTTGAATACGTTAATGCAGAGATATGTTGGCAAAATAAGGACACTAAACAATAAATAAAATAAATAAATAAAAAGTTGTTTAGTTCTGAGTTGGTGTGGTTATCGGATATTTCATTGCCATATAAAAACCCTAACCGGCGCCCTCGACTCCTCCCGACATGTGTCTCTCCGAGGACCGTCAAGTGAGAGGCTTGGTGGCGGTGTTGGTGCTCGCTGCTGCCGCGGCGGCTCTCTCTTCCCCCCTCGGCACCCACGGACAAGGTAAGACCTCACACGCACTTTGGGGGAGAGAGAAGGGAGAGCCGCCTTCATGTCTCTGCTACGGGGTGACACCGCCTGAACCCTGCGAGACTCGGACCGCTCGTCTACAAGTGAGTGTATGTTTGTCTGTGTGTATGTGTGCTCGGTCGTGCATGCGCGTGTGTGTGTGTATGTTTGAGAATCGTGTATTTTCATGCTGCTGTATATACGTATAGATTAAAAAAATAAAGTATCTCTACATGTTGGTGATTGTACTGGTGATTGTACTGGTGATTGAGTTGAGTACTACAAAGACAGGTTATACTATAATAAATTATTAGGCTGTAATTTTCCATTTCCATAAAAAAAACTAAACGTGCAGCAATGAGCAGAATTGGAATATATTGGAATTGAATTAGTTTAAACATTACATTAAATCATTAAAAACATCAAACATAAAGTCGAAATTATTATATTTCTGTTCCCTCCCAGTGCAGTGTATTTCTGGTGTATCAAAACGTATCCTCACTCATTTTGACACACACACACACACAAACAGATACCACACCACACAAATACAACACAATAAATATTACAATCAAACAATATCTGGTATTTCTGTTATGGCCGGTGACAGGAGGGTACAGGTGGGATAGGTGGGACCCAAAAGCAGAGGGAACAGACACCAGGTGGACAGGTGCTTTAATGTCAGTGCACACGCCGATAGCGTGATCAAAGGCAGAGGTACAGACAGGGCAAATCCAAAACGTGGTCAAGGCAAGCAGGGATCGGTAGCAGGTAGTCGAGGGTTGAGGCAAAGGTACAAAAACGCAAGGCAAAAACAAGATCTTTATCCAGACGAGGGTCAAAACACGGCGGATCAATTGGCAGAAAAACAATGAACTTAACTTGATCCGAACGTGATGCTTTCCGAAAATCAAGGTGATAATCCAGCAAAGAGTAACACAAAATGCTTGGCTTGAATACAGCTCGGTAATGAGGTGCGATTGACAACAGGTGAGTTCAGTATGAAACGGCTGACAGGAAAACACGGAGTGGCATTTCGGAACGGAGTCGTGGCATCGCGGATCCAGGAAGCCAGCGGAGATCCAGGACTAGGAGCGGGATGAGCTGGGTTGGATCGTGACAGTACCCCTCCCTCTACGGATGTCACCAGACATACTAAGCATGGCATCTGTATGTCTCCTGTGAAACTCTGAGACAAAGGTTTGGTCCAAAATGTGCCTGGCAGACACCCAAATTCTCTCCTCTGGTCCAGATCAGCTGTCTCTTTAGCAGAGGGTAATTTAGGCAGTGGCAAGAAATGAGCCGCTTTGGAAAAACGGTTGACTATGGTTAGGATGCAGGTTTTACCATCCAAGGGGGGGAGACCAGTGATGAAATATATCCCCAAATAAGACAAAGGTTGTCAGTCCAAGACCCGAGATGTTAGGGGAACAAAGAGTCGACCTAACTTGGTCCTGGTTCACGAGCCAGCGAACGGGTGCAAATTGTTGTCCACTGGTGACCTCTGAGAGAGAATCCCTCTGACTCCCGTCTTGGTGGCATCTACCTCCACCACAAACTGAGTCTGGTATAGGCAGGACAGGTGCAGATGTGAAGCGTGACTTGAGCACCTCAAATGCCTCCTCAGCCTATCTCCTATTCCACATGAATGGCTGCTTGACAGATGTGAGGGCAGTAAGGGGAGCGGCAACTGAGCTATATTTTCTGATGAAACGCAGATAAAAATGAGCAAAAGTCCAAAAGACTTTGCAGTTCCCGTCTGGAGGTGGGGGTAGGCCACTCGGTCACAGCTGCCACCTTGACAGGATCCATCTTAATCGTATCATGAAAAATACGGAAACCCAAAAAATACATATTTGTGACGTGAAACTCACACTTCTCCGCTTTAACAAAGAGCTGGTTCTCCAGCAGCCTCTGGAATACCTGGCGAACGTGGACGCAATGACTCTCTAGAAATGCGGATAAAATTTGAATGTCGTCCAAATAAACAAAATCCCGTGGCTAAAATCCCTCCAACAGGTGATGGTAATTGACTCCCAGTTAATCTGGGGATTGTGCTTGGCTAACCAGGGTAATCCCAGCACAATGGGCACCTTAGCCTGGTCCATGACAAAAAGTGAAATTATCTCTGTGTACACCAACACTTGTGAGCGGTTCGGTGACGTGGGAGACAGGGTTGAGGGAGTGACCATTGAGCGCGTTGTCTGAGTGCGGGTGATCTAAATCCTGGACACGGATATTATATATTTTTACGGTAGCAGCCTGAATGAAGTTCAGTTAAAAACTGCCTGGTCAACGATGTTGACTTGAGCATGATACATGCTGCTGAGGACGGTTGATTGGAGCGTTTGTGGGGACAGCGCTGACTGAAGTGGCCCTGCTGGAAATAGTAGAAGCACGCCTGGGTGTCCCGCCGGCGTTGACGCTCCTCGAGCGAGACCCTAGCTCTACCCAATTGCTTCTCTTCCACAGAGAGAGCGATCGAACACTCGCCTTATCTCGTCCGAGAATTCCCAGAACAAGATGAGTCTGTGTCCCCCTTCCGGAGAGTATATAGAGTTCCGGAGAGTTGCGATAGTGCAACCAAAGACAGAGGTAGGCAAGGAAAAAACGAAATTGTTGTCTAGGCGAGGGTCAAAACACAACAATGAACTTAACTTGAGACGAACGTGATGCATTCCAAAAATCAGGGTGATAATCCAGCAAAGAGTAACACAACAGACATGGCTTGAATACAGCTTGGTATTGAGGTGCGATTGACAACTGGTGAGTTCAGTATGAAACGGCTTACAGGGAAAACACGGAGTGGAATTTCGGAACGGAGTTGTGACATCGTGGATCCAGGAAGCCAGCGGAGATCCAGGACTAGGAGCGGGATGAGCTGGGTTGGATCATGACAATTTCGGTATCAGGTGTGCGCATAACGGGATGTGGGTGTGGGTGTGAGGGGGCGGGTTGCAGCAGGTGGAAGTGACATCCTCCCACCCACCCTCCCTCTCTGCCTCCTTCCAGAGAGAGAGAGAGAGAGAGAGAGTGGGGGGGGGGGGGAGGTGTCCTGTGATGTGGGGGGGGGGCTCCATCCCCACCGGTTTCCGAGAACTTGAACGTAGGAAAAAGAGTGTGTCCTGAGTGTGGGGTAAGGCACTCGGGGTGTAAGACGATGGACAGGTGTACAAGAGCATTTTCTCACACACGGCTCCTTTTTAAGATGTGGCGTTTTGGACTTTAGTCATTTTGCCCGACGATGATGAATCCACAACCACTGGGGAATACAATCGGAAGGTGTCGCCCAGAAAGCAGTCGTGTTTGGGACGGATGCAGAATCCAATTTCGGGATATTTGCATGTCCGGCACAGAGAGAGCTACATGGAGCCAGAGAGTGATACAGCCCCTCTAGCTCTGCGTGCTCCGTTAGAACAAATATGATTGTCAAGTCAAGTCAATTTTATTTGTATAGTACAGTTACTAGTTGTATAGTATATTGTAGTTCTTAATTTTTAAGAGGGGGGGGGGGGGGTCGCTCTCCAATATAAACTCGTGGTGCTTCGAGCTTCAGGGCATCTTGCAGACAGTTCGAGCACACTCACACACTCTCAATTTATATCAGTAGTAGTAGTAGTAGTAGTAGTAGTAGTAGTAGTAGTAGTAGTAGTAGTAGTAGTAGTAGTAGTAGTAGTAGGAGTAGTAGTAGTAGTAGTAGTAGCAGTAGTAGTAGTACTACGACTGCAGTACTCTGCCAGTACAGAGAGCACACACAGCAGGGAATTATCTCTGTGCCACCTGGTGAACTCATCTCCAAGGTGTTGCTGGAAGGGGAGGATAGGATTAGTGTAGAAACAGAAGTACTTGAAGCTAGATGATGGACATTGATTTACAGTTGTTCCATTCACACACACACGTGCACACGTGCACGCACACGCACGTGCACACCTACACACATAGCAACAGTGGTGAAAGTGTGTCGCTGTGGTTAGTAGTGACGAAGAACACTCCTTAAACACACACCTCTCTCTCTCACACACACCCTCTCTCTCTCTCTCTCTCTCTCTCTCTCTCTCTCTCACACTCTGTCTCTCACTACTCTCTCTCTCTCTCTCTCGCTCCCACACATCTCTCTCTCTCTCTCACACATACTCTCTCTCTCTGGCTCTGTCTCTCTCTCTCCACACACAACACTCTTTGGCGAGGTAGAGAGGTAGAGGTAGAGAGAAAGAGAAAGAGAGAGACAATGGCACTCTATTTTTAGAGTCCTATAACACATAACATCTCCCATAAATGAATTCCCCCCCCAAGCCCAATACCACACATCTGATGTATTTACACAAGAAAATAATGATGCCACAGATGCAGTAGATGGACAAATTATAGTCTAAATATAGAATGCTAGAAACATAGTTTATATTTATCCATATTTGGAACGCTATGATGTCAGTTGTTGCTCAGTTGTTGGGCTACTTGTCTACATTATTTCATAATTTAGCATGCCTATATTACTGCTTAATAATAACAAAATGTTCTTATCTCGTTTAGTGCAAATTACCATTCAAACCTCCACATTTAGTGAGTATCTCTCGAGGATGTCCCTCTGTTCTGGAATATCCCATTTGAATACGTTAATGCAGAGATATGTTGGCAAAATAAGGACACTAAACAATAAATAAAATAAATAAATAAAAAGTTGTTTAGTTCTGAGTTGGTGTGGTTATCGGATATTTCATTGCCATATAAATACCATATAATTCAATGATAGACTTGCGCCGTAAACTTACAACGGTGTAACCTTACCGTCTGCAACAGCCGTTACTAAACAGCTGTTACAGACGGGACATGATCTGTTGTTAATCGCAGCGAGAGACGGAGCCGTTAACCAAAACTGATGCACAGATCGTTTCAGAGCTATTTAATCTCAATTAATCTCAATTAATCTCTCAATTAATCTCTCATCTCTTTGTTCAGGGAACGAGAACGTAAATCACGTCGACTGATCTGCACCAAATAGGAGTTTCTGCCTGCTTTGTGTGTGCGTATTCTCGAAAGGAATGTTTTTATGTTATATTAGATGTGGTTACGTGTTTGATGACTTCCATATAGAGGAATGTGGAACTGAGATCCACAGCAAGCTGTGGTCTTGAGAAAGTCATGTTTATCACATTTCATATAGAGGGAGAGCAAACTACATGAAATCAATCAACGTGAACTTGAAAAGCATATGTAAAAGCATATGGAAGGCAAGAACCTAAACATGCACACACATAAACACACACACATGCACGCAAACATGCACACACATAAACAAACATGCATGAACTCACACACACACACTCACATGCACAACACCACCACCACACACCACCCACACACACACATCCACACACACACCACACACACCCACCTCACATGCACACACACAACACACACACACACACACACCACACACACTCACATGCACACACACACACACACACACACACTCACCACTCACACCACCACCACACACACACACACACACACACACACTCACTCCGGGGATCCATACAAACTAAATATCACATGTCAGATGAATCTGTGGCTGGCATATGAATGGCCTATGAATGTATGTTTTACACAAGTCATAAGGCTCCGTTCTATAGAGGGTGTGTATTCCTGATATGGTTTAATATATACTGTCTCTCTTCAGCAGGGACGTGCACAGACATTTTCGGGGGCAGGAGCTCAAGTGAGAAAAGGGACACTTCCCATAATCATTTATAAAAAAATGTTTTAAAACAAAAAGTTAAGCCAAGCAATATAATACTGAATTGCCTGAATTGCCTGAATACCTTAATGATCCAATACATTATTATTATTATTATTATTATTACACTTACCGCACACATAACATAAAATAACTGCTGTTGAGGAGTTAGTTTCAGTGTAACTACAATTCCCTCCTTTCACATATGAGGGTGGGTCGCTGTATCATGTAATGATTAAGATCTATCAGCATACAACAAACTAGTACAATTACTAGTTATTAAATGAGCAGCCAACAATCACAATTTTGAAGTTACTGTTTAAGGCAGGACATTACAGGCAAAAAGATAGTTTTTTCATGTACTTTTTTTTTTGCTTCCATGTTTTCTTTCACTCTAATGGAAAGAAAACTTCCATTAAACGAAATGGTGTTCGTTTTACTACCCTGTCTGAATTCATCTATAGATTTAAAGGTAATCTGCATATTTAAACTAAATAACATTTCAGGGGAAAATACTATTCGACGTAAGTAACTATGTGGCGAAGTTGTGAGGTGATATGTTTTGTCTTTTCACCTGCAAGCCTTGGTAAATGCATGCAAATTAGCGCATTTTAACTAGTCCTCGTTAACGCCTAATTTGCAAATCAATGTGGCGATTGTGATGACGTTATTAGATACACATTTTGTGTATTCACCTGTAGTGTCTCCCCTTAAGTACAGTACATTAGCCTGTATGCCCATGATAAATTGCCTTAGCTAAACTTTGAGCTAACTTATCCATTAGCTAGTTAACTATATTTCTTTTAGTCTTTTGGCTAATTAGCTGTAAACTTGAGGCACTGGCAGCTTTGTCATTTGTTCATCACCACTCACCTTCAAACAAGCCAAGAAAAGCCGGCATAACATGGGACTGTAAGGTGGGAGGTGCTGCTACCTGTCTGAAGGGACTGCCGATGACTGTCCGCACCGCTGTGACGTGGAGGGAGGGAGGGAGGGAGGGAGGGAGGGAGGGAGGGAGGGGAGGGAGGGAGGGAGGGAGGGAGAGAGAGAGCCTCGGAACTTGACAGTCTAATCTTCCGACCTGATATTTTTATATTTTATTCAATCAATATATTTTTTGGAAAGGGAAACAATGCGCAAACAGGAGTAGATATATATTAATTATTATTATTTTTTTTTTTAATTAAAAAATTAAATAAAAAAGCATCCCATAAAAAGGGCACTTTCTCTGGAGGAAGAAAAAGGGCAGGGGCTCAAGCCCACTTAATGTCTATGTGTGCACGTGCCTGCTCTTCAGCCTATAACTCTAACGACAACACAGTTATGAGCACTGTTCCTTTTTATTTCTGTGATTAAGCAGCAACACAATATCTCGTAATGGAATGATGTTATTATGTTACAACATCGTGGACATCATCCTCATCACCACATAACTATTTCCAGGAAAAAATAAAATAAACAAAATTGTGTGGAAAGTAATGCCCGCCTAGACCGGTTATCCGCTTCAAGAGCGCAGCGCTTTTTATAATTATATTATTACACTTTATTAGGAATGAAATAAAATCCTTTTTACTGGATGAAAAAAGGAAACAAGATCTCACAGGTCCGATGGCTTGGATAAGAAAGCGTAGGTGAGTCTTGTTGGAACGTGTCTGCCAGTCAGCTATACCCCTGTCTCTCTCTCTCTCTCTCTCTCTCTCTCTCTCTCTCTCTCTCTCTCTCTCTCTCTCTCTCTCTCTCTCTCTCTCTCTCTCTCTCTCTCTCTCTCTCTCTCTCTCTGTGTGTGTGTCGTGTGTGTGTGTGTGTGTGTGTGTGTGTGTGTGTGTGTCTGTGTGTGTGTGTGTGTGTGTGTGTGTGTGTGTGTGTGTGTGTGTGTGTGTGTGTGTGTGTGTTAATGGTACCTAACTCTCATTAGGTGAATTACAAGCCGCTGCCTTGATGATGGAGGAGTCCTCATCCCTCAAAAAAATTTTTTAGATGAAATATTAACACAGAGGGATATTGGAATAATAATATTTATATTATTTATTGTTAGCAAATAGTTCCTTTTGATGTATAACGATTCAAATGAGATATTCTAAATGTTTTTTTAATTTGGTGTGGTGCCAAATTAAATAATGGATGCATTTGTGTCATCATTTATATTACATATATTTTAAAACACCATACTAACCTGTAGAAATAAATGCAAATAAAACACACACACATTACATACTTATTTTTTGATATAAGGTTCAGCCAGTTGTGTGGTGTATATTAGGGTATATATATTTTTTAGTTTTTGTTTTGAGAGCTCATAATTGACATGATTGAGTTCCCATAAATATGCATAATATAACTTTCCACCTGTTAATCCCCAGACTAATGAATTCAAGGTTATAAGACCATTTTGGGTTTTTGTTGGGGTGGGGGGTGGGATATAAGTGGAGTAATGAGTAGTTTGGCCACTTTGTGAATCTTTGGAATCATTTTAATAATAGTAAGTAATAGTTGAGAATGGGCCCTTGGGACAGAACTACAGTGCTGTGGTTTCCAAGTGTGTCTACAAATATCCACCAAATCTTAATTAAAGGAAAAACAGGATCTTCACCCTCAGGGTGCCATCCGAAAGACGCATACATCCCCCATTCATTGCAGAGGAGGAAGGAAAATAACTTCACACCTGTTCCATTGCGTTCCTCTCTCTCTCTCTCTCTCTCTCTCTCTCTCTCTCTCTCTCTCTCTCTCTCTCTCTCTCTCTCTCTCTCTCTCTCTCCCTCTCTCTCTCTCTCTCTCGCTCTCGCTCTCTCTGGATTGCCATGATTAACTTCATAAGGGGCTATTCAGCATCTGTGAGCTGTCATAATTAGTCCAACTTTCCATGGCCCGTCGCTGGTAAATAGCAGTCATTATGGCAGAATGCCCCCGTGTTTTAAGAGGCCTGGCATCTGCGTGGTTGTGCCCCCCCCCCCTCTCCTCACCCTCACTCCCCCTCTCTGTTCCCCGCCCAGCGCCTGCCTCCCCCCTGCCTCTCCCCGCTGCCTCCACCACATCTGAGGTGAGACATGCCCTGGCTGGCTGAATAGTGCTCATTTTCACCTCTTCATGTGCAAATGCTCCCCCATCTCCCTCCCCCTCCGCCTTCCACTCTGCCTCCTCCACCGCCTCGCTCCATGCATCCTAAATTTGTGCAAGCTTTTGCTTACACGTGTTTTTCTTTCTATTTTGTTTTCCCCTCCCTTCCTCCTCCTCCTGGTTAAAAAAAGAAATAAATTGGTGAGATTTATTTTGTGCCCTTTTAACATCCACGTCTCCCCTGGTCGCTCTCGTACCGAGGAGGCGGAGTCAGCCTAGACAGGAGTCCAGGTGCCGGGTTGAATAGAAGGTGCCGGGTTGAATAGAAGGTGCCGGGTTGAATAGAAGGTGCCGGGTTGAATAGAAGGTGCCGGGTTGAATAGAAGGTGCCGGGTTGAATAGAAGGTGCCGGGTTGAATAGAAGGTGCCGGGTTGAATAGAAGGTGCCGGGTTGAATAGAAGGTGCCGGGTTGAATAGAAGGTGCCGGGTTGAATAGAAGGTGCCGGGTTGAATAGAAGGTGCCGGGTTGAATAGAAGGTGCCGGGTTGAATAGAAGGTGCCGGGTTGAATAGAAGGTGCCGGGTTGAATAGAAGCGGCGGTCGGTTTTGTGGTGGGGCCACTTTTTCTTGGCTGGGGGTCGAACTCTAAAAGCCAAGCGGCGGTCGATATTATTCACCAGCCGTATTTAGCGAGAGTTCAACGACTGTAAATCCTGTCACTAGGAGGACGTTTTTTGTGATTCAGTGATTCAGAAGTGAATACACACAGAACAAGACACGGTAGAACAGTGTAAGAACAGAGTAAGCCCGGGCTGTCATGTTTAGGTGGAGGGAATTACATTTAGCAATGTAGATGAGGTTTCATCTACACCTATGTAGGTGGAAGCGTTTTCTGTGAAAAAAAATGCTTGTCTTGTCTACTGACCAGATTATCGTCATGCATACATCACAACCAACCTATTGAACCGGGTCAGAACCTCGTATAGTCTCTCTGCCTCTCTCTCTCTCGCTCTCCCTCTCTCTCTCGCTCTCCCTCTCTCTCTCGTCTCCCACTTAGCAGAACTTTAGGACGGAAGAAGGCCATGTCCATCATAAAGGACTGCAACCACCCTGGGTACCATCTCTTCTCCCCCCTACCGTCTGGTCCGACGGTTGCGCAGCATCCGTACAAGTACTACCAGGTTTAAGGATATTTTTTATCCACAGGCAGTGTGCCTACTGAACTGCTAGGAGTGCTGCCACTTTCCCTTTCATAACGTCATTAACATTACACTTACATACTTTGCTGGACTTTCTGGACTCATCACAGTTACTGCACTGTACTGCACTGTATTCATGATGCTGCTGCACTACTGGCACTTTAAATGCTTTTGAAAGATTTTTGTAAAAAAACAAAAACAAAACATGTACATATCATTTAAGTCACTTTGCTGCTCTTTTTTTGTTTATTATTTATTTCTTATTTTTATGGTGTTGTTTTTGAGATTTATACTGCGGGAGGGAATGGGGAGTAAGCATTCCAATGTACTTGTTACAAATGGCCAGTAAAAATCTTGCATCTTGTAGAATGTAGCAGGGATTTACGTTGACATCACTTTCTCCCCCCTACCCAATCCCTCCCCTTATGGCCCTGCTGATCCTCCTACCCTCCGCTTCTACCCTTCTCCTCTTATTGACTCTCCTCTCCTACTATCATCTCCTCCCCTCCTCTCCTAACCTCTTTCCCCCTAACTCTCCTCTCCTCCCCTCACTTTGTCCTGTCCTTCCCTCACTTATTGCCCCTTTGTCTCCTACGATCCTCCCATACCCTCCCCTTCTTTCCTACTTTAATCTCCTCCCCTACATTGATCTCCTCCGCTCCTATCCTTACCTCATTTCCTCCCTTACCCTCTTCCTGTCCTCCTTACCTTCCTTTGTGCTCTCCTTCCTCTCCTCTCTGTCCTCCAACTTTGATCTCCTACCCTCCTCTCCTAACCTCCTTTTCTCCGTTACAGTCCTCTCCTCTCCTCTCCTCTCTTTTCCTCCACACCTCTACTTCTCTCCTGCCTTACTCTCATACTCCCTTACTCCTCTCCTACTTTGATCTTGTCCCCTCCTCTCCTAATCTCCTTTCCTCCCTTCCACCCCCCTCCTGTCCTCCCCTCACCTCCTCTCGTCCTCTCCTCTTCCCTCCTGCTCTCCTTCCTCTCCTCTCTCTCCTTCTACTCATCCTGGGCACCAGTCCACACCCCCACCCTCCCCGCCACTACTCCTCCTGTAGAGAATGGGGGGATGTCTCTCTGAAGAGATGGACCCCCATGGACGTCTCCTCCAGCTCCCCCAACCCCTCCTGTTAACTCCCCCCCCCCTCACCCCCACCCGCCAGATCCCATCTGGAAAGCATTTCATCTGGCCGGGGGACGGGCTGACGGAGGGCTGCGGAGAGAGAGAGAGAGAGAGAGAGAGAGAGAGCTGGTAATAGGCAGGGTGGTGGTGATGGTAGTGTGTGTGTGTGTGTGTGTGTGTGTGTGTGTGTGGGGGGGGGGGGGGAGTTGGCCTCTTAGTATTCACAGGTGGTGCTGATCTCTGTCAGACCCCAACAACACCACCACCACCACCACCACACACAGCACCACCTCCATCTCTGTACAACGTTAATTTACTGTGAAAAGTTGTAATTGAATTCATCAGGGAGGGTAAACATATTATAAGAGGCAGATGAAGATAACAGTGTTGTGGTGTGTGTGTGTGTGTGTGTGTGTGTGTGTGTGTGTGTGTGTGTGTGTGTGTGTGTGTGTGTGTGTGTGTGTGTGTGTGTGTGTGTGTGGTGTGTGTGTGTGTGTGTGTGTGTGTGTGTGTGTAATGTGTGTGTGGGCAGGGGGCAGATTGCAGAGTCACAGGTAATTTAAAGACAAACATGGTGGACGAGGCCCCCGTCTGATGGGCATCGACGCGTTTACGCTATTTAGTTGTCGAAAAAAAACGCCATGGGGAGCGACAAACACAGAAAGTTAGTTCTTAGTTTGATATTTTTTCCCCAAACAACAACCCCCCCCCGAGAAATAAGTGCAGAGCGCTTCATTCCGATGCGATTGTATCGATAACCTCTTCCTCGTCCTCATTTACTGTCGGTTCCACCTGGCTGAGCGACAGCTGACGGTTGCCAGGGAACATCTTCCTCACCCCCAAACACACAACAACTCGGAAACCCAACCACTCCCCCGCTTTATCTCTCCATCCAAACGGGCAAAGCCATGAGTGTGTGTCTGTAGCAGCGCAAGCACCTTCTGACTGATGAGTCAGGTGTGTGTGTGTGTGTGTGTAGTGTATTGCAGTGTGTACAAGTCCACTCAATAGGCTCGGTTGAGCCAGTAACTAGTCGATGCTGGGCGTCGGCTTCAAAGCGAACCCCGCCGCCACCGGACCAATTAAAGTGTTCCACCGGTTGACGCCTGCTGAGCACGAATTCATGAGATTACACGGGTACACAGACGACCCTTCGGCTAAGTGAGTCATTTCTACATTAAAGGGCCGACCGAGGGTCGGGCATGTCCTCGTTCTCAGTCCGTCCGCCGTCCGTCCGTCGGGCCCTTGTATGTGTGTGTGTGTGTGTGTGTGTGTGTGTGTGTGTGTGTGTGTGTGTGTGTGTGTGTGTGTGTGTGTGTGTGTGTGTGTGTGTGTGTGTGTGTGTGTGTGTGTGTGTTCACATCGGCTGTGAAGATGAAGAGGAGTAGTGGAGCGTCCTCAGATCTGAGGCGGAGGCCGAGGAGGTGGAGGAGAATGGATTACATGGTGTGGTGGGAACAGCTGCCGTCCAGCCAAGCCCTGCCTCCACCCTGCCCATTGTAAGTCCTGTGGAGGCCCCCTGCTCGATCCCCTAGCACCACCACCACCTTCACCACCGTCACCACTATGATGAAAGATGAAACGATTGTAAATTGTTGTCCAACGAGAAACGCGAGAAGCAAAAAATAAAAAAATAAAAAGCGTTGATACAAAATTCATACTAATCTCGTATAATTCTATTTTTTTTATATTTTATTTTTCCCGATGATGAAAAACGACTCTTTTAGATCAGATATGTATCAGACGCTCGGTGTTAGAGATGACACCAGAGCTGAGGTGTTACAAAATAAAACGGATCGTAACAACAATGCCAGACGATGCCGGCCAATCTGGTTTGGACTGAAAGTTGATATGGCTGCCTTGGAGCAGTGGAGTCATCAGCGATTTGAGAAGCTCTCTCTTCAGCTTCTGGTCTCTCTCTCTCTCTCTCTCTCTCTCTCTCTCTCTCTCTCTCGCTGCATTCTGCACTCAGAGCATGATGAAGAGGAGCATTCGATGGAGGTTTTGATGACAGTGTTTAGAGCTGAGTTCCTCCCTATATGCGTCCTTGTTGTTTATTTACCGTCGTCTCATGTGGAGACGAACATCAATAGCTCAGTCCTCTGTATCCTCTGGGGAGCAGCTGGAGAGAGAGGAAGGAAAGAGAGAGAGAGAGAGAGAGAGAGAGAGAGAGAGAGAGAGAGAGAGAGAGAGAGAGAGAGAGAGAGAGAGAGAGAGAGAGAGAGTGAGAGAGAGAGAGAGAGAGAGAGAGAGAGAGAGAGAGAGAGAGAGAGAGAGAGAGACAGAAAGAGCGAGGGAGGAGAGAGAGAGAGAGAGAGAGAGAGAGAGAGAGAGAGAGAGAGAGAGAGAGAAGAGAGAGAGAGAGAGAGAGAGAGAGAGAGAGAGAGAGAGAGAGAGAGAGAGAGAGAGAGAGAGAGAGAGAGAGAATGAGCACCTGGCGCAGACCGCAGAAGAAGAGAGAGGTGGGTTTGGTGGATAGCTTATTTCCTCTTCTTTTTCAGGAGTTTTTAGCACTGGTCTGAATATACTGGGGAAATATACAAATACTTGAACTAAACTCTGGTAGAAATATACTCTCATATACTATAAATAGAACTATACTTTATTATACTCTAATATAACTATATTGACTATAACTATACTATACTAATTGAAGTACTTCTATTAATAGAAGTACACTAATATATGATAGAAGTATACAGATAGAAGTATACCAGTGGCGACCCGTGTCTATCACAACTGGACCTTCTGTAAACTCAAATCAAAACTCTTAATTTAAATGCACAACAATGCTTAACAAACTCAAGACAGCCATTAACTAATCATTCAACAAATGTGTGGAAACAAAATGCAACAACCAGCTCAATGAAATACAACACTGCGGCAAAACCAGCAAAGACAAATAAGTCTCACTCACCAATGATGTTCACTTAAAGACCAAATCCATTCTCCTGTCCTTCTGGATGAATTTTTCGATAACCCGGTCATAAAGCTGATCACTGCTTTTCAGATCGCAACAACATTATCTTCACCTGTTGCCATTTCGATGTAACAAACCAATAAAACTTAAAATGAATTGCTACGTAGCACTAAGCTAGATCCTCTGTCTCGAGTCAGTGAACTAACGGGACCTTCTAGCATACTATGGAACTGTAGGGAAATCTGAAAGAATACACAGATTGGCTACAAACCAATATATGATTGGTTGATCAAATTGTCAATCCAAACGTACGCTCTCATTCAGTTTAAGGGCCAAGGCATTCGCGAGTACTTTGGTTGAAGTATATTCTTCCAAGCAACCCAGAAAAATATCTGATTGGTTGCATTTTTTTTAACACAAAACCACTAAAATGCATAGTGCATGGACCGAGAAAGACAAACAAATCAACGTAACACTGTAATATAACAGATCAAAAACACAGATACGATTCTCATATATTCATTTTATTTAAATTTTAGTAAATTTTATTAATACAATTTATTCAATTTTTTTTTGTTTTATCTGAGGGTTCCAGGGGTCTTCTCTGAATACCTTGAAGGCCCTGACGCTTCACCACTGAAATATACTGATAGTAGTATAAACTGAAAGAAGTATACTGATATAAGGATACTCTGATAGTTCCACAGTAACCAAAAGGAGGTATTCCAGTGCCCTGGTGTCTTGTTGCAGAGCTGCTTGGGGGCATCTTCTTATGTGTGTATTGGGATACGAGGGGAACATTTGTTCCACAGCAGGGGAAGACAGATGTTCAGAGGTTGTGCTCCCCTGTACCGGAGAAATTATTGGTTCTAAGCCATACTCCACAATTTTCACAACTTTCTCCACAATGGCATGAACACTGCAAAAATTGAAAAGTTTGTGTGTGTGTGTGGGTGCGTCTGCGTGTGTGTGTGTGTGTTTGTGTGTGGGGGTGCTTTTGTGTGTGTGTGTGTGGGTGCATGTGTGTGTGCGTCTGTGTGTGTGCATGCGTGTGTTTGTGTGTATGTGCATGCATGTGTGTGCGTCTGCGTGTGCGTACATGCGCCTGTATGTGTCGGTCTGTCTGCATGTGTGTGTGTGTCTGGGTGTGTTTGCGTTTGTGTGTGTGTGCATGCCTGTGTGTGTGTGCATGCCTTTGTGTGCATGTGTGTGTGTGTGTGTGTGTGTGCATGCCTTTGTGTGCATGTGTGTGTGTGTGTGTGTGTGTGTGTGTGTGTGTGTGTGTGTGTGTGTGTGTGTGGTGTGTGTGTGTGTGTGTGTGTGTGTGTGTGTGTGTGTGTGTGTGTGTGTGTGTGTGTGTGTGTGTGTGTGTGTGTGTGTGCGTGTCCGTGTGCGAGTGTGTGTGTGCCTATGCATGTGAGAACTGTTGTGTGGCGATTGTTTGCAGCTGTCTGCAGTATAAGTATTTTTTTCCGGATAAATCATATCTCCTAATTCTATAGCAGAAAAATGGCTAAATCCGCCAACAAAACCCCCGTCCCTGAAAACAGCGACAGCAACATTACATAAAACGATGAGAGAGCTGACAGCAGCCAGCGTTGACCCAGAGGAGACTCATAACTTTACAGATTAAATACCACTGGTGATCCCGCCGGGCTGTGAGCCCACCACTGAATATAATCTGGATTAGGAAGAGGGCAGAGGAAAGGATTTAAAGGGGGGGGTGGTGGTGGTTTAGCCTTGCGGAGGGCCTGACGAGAGCTTCCGCCGCCACCACCACCACCGCCGACAACGCCGACCGCGAGACGGCGGGAAAGTCAGGCGGCCGCCGGAGCAAGCAAGCACCCGTGCTAGTGATGAGCATTAGCATAATGTCATTCTGATTTTCATGGAGATGAACGGCTAAAATGCAAATTTCCCCTTTCTCCCCACTTTTCAGTATTCATAGCTTGGCACAGATAAAGGAAATTGTCTGAGCGATCGCTGTAGGAACGCATTTCACTGCGGCTGTGTCACTTATTCTTTATCGAAAATTATTATATTTCCCTAGTTTCAATTTAACCCCCGGTTCGGGTTTTGCATACTTTTGCTAGTACCACAATTAGTAAATGAATATCCATCTCTCTATCTTTGGAGATGTTTACTGCGGGAGAGAATGGGGAGTAAGCATTCCAATGTACCTGTTGCAATTGGCCAATACAAATATATTGTATCTTGTAACTATCTATCTATCTATCTATCTATCTATCTATCTATCTATCTATCTATCTATCTATCTATCTATCTATCTATCTATCTATCTATCTATCTATCTATCTATCTATCTATCTATCTATCTATCTATCTGTCTGTCTGTCTGTCTGTCTGTCTGTCTGTCTGTCTGTCTGTCTTTCTGTCACTCTCTATCTGTCTGCCTTTCTGTGTGTGTGTCTCTCTCTCGTTAAGAATAATATAAATAATTAGAGAATAATACAATGCTATATCTCCAGGTTGTGTTTGCACCGTGACTCAGGACAGGAAATGGAAATGGATGGTCTTGTGTGATTGTGACAGTGTGGATGTTGTTCGGCCTCTGCACTGCTTTTCATCATCAACAGAAGACGCATGACCAGACCTCTCCCCTGTCCTCTCTAGATAGGACATATTAAAAGATCCACCAGCGTTTGAAACCAACCTTTTTATCTGGGGACCAGGGCTAGGGGTGGCAGTGGTGGCGGTGGTGGTGGTGGTGGTGGTGGTAGTGGTGGTGGTGTGGTGGAGGTGGTGGTGGTAGTAGTGGTGGTGGTGGAGGTGGAGGTGGAGGTGGGGGTGGGGTGGTGGTGGTGGAGGTGGTGGTGGTGGAGGTGGAGGTGGAGGTGGAGGTGGAGGTGGGGGTGGTGGTGGTGGTGGCGGTGGTGGTGGTGGAGGTGGAGGTGGCGGGGGAGAATGTTGTCTCTTGTCTTCTTTGAGGCAGTCCTCCGAGGCGGCTCTATCTGATGCTGTTCAGACCTTGCTAGATTCTGCCGTGTGCTGCTTTTCACGCAGAATATTTCCGAGTTGCTGCTGCTCGGAGTTGTTCATCGGGGATAACTCCGATGGCATTAGTATCACGAGGTCTGGGTCCATCTAAGACCTGGTGATAATAGTGGCGTTGGAGTTATACTCTCTACGTTTTTTTTTGTTTGTTCCGTCACAGTGCAAACTTTTTTTTGACAAACCATCATGACAGATAGGGCCACGAAAATCCCCCCCCGTTACTAGTTTATAATAATATATCTAACCTACGATAAGTGCAGCCGTTGGTTTATCCTTCCTTTTTCATGAGACAAATCATTGTTTTTGTATGTTGCCTGCTGGTTATCGACACCTCTGTAGCTGCGTGTTGTCCGAAAGCATTGCGCTTTTCACTGTGTAAAATAAAAGGCATAACTGTCATAGTGGAATGTCTTAGCATGTCTTAGCAGTACCTTGTGTTCCTGTATTTTAAGAACTGCTAAACGCAGACCCCTGGCGCTGTTTGGCGCTGTTTGTGAAGCACGACTTGCGTTTGGTAACCCGTAGTCATGATCGGCGTCTTCCCTCAGCGGGGGAAACAGAATGCAGAATGGAGGCACATTTAGACGACTACATATCGACTCCTGGCAACAACAACAACAAAAACTCGGGAAACAGTAAGCAGTGTGCTGTCCGATGCCACGTGTCAGCCATTTATAACGGCCTGGTGGGCAGGAAACCAGGGATGCTACTGGAGACTAGTAAACTGATTTCAGCAGGGGGTGTGTGAATAATACCATTTAAGTTGCGTCGATCCATACAAAAATGTGTCCGTATCTATCCGAAAGGTCAATTTTACATTTCAATGTCGACATGGAGAGACACGGAGAGCCTCTGGAGCCTGGCTACTGCGTCGAGTCAAGACGTCCATCCCCCCTCCCCGCTAACCTTGTTTTTATAATATCCTCCTGGACACCCCTTATATAGTCACTGAGCTGGTTTACTCCATCTTAGGAGGAGGAGGAGGAGATGGAGGAGGAGGAGGAGGAGGAGGAGGAGGAGGAGGAAGAGGAGGAGGAGGAGGAGGAGGAGGAGGAGGAGGAGGAGGAGGAGGAGGAGGAGTAGAAAGAGGAGGCGCTTTAAAAAAACACTGCAAGCAAAACATGATGTGGTGGGAAACATTCGGATTGGACTGTGAATTACCGCCCGAAGTGAGCAGGATATTTAAAGGCTAACCACGACGACGCATTAAGCCGGGAGATTGGATTTCTGCTCAATCCCAACAAAGCACGGGCAGAGCACGTGTGCATGTCCGTGTGTCAATGCGCGCTCAACCATTCCAGCGCTCGGGCGTATGCCAGGGCCGGAATATGATTAAGGAGGAAGCTACACGAAGAAGCAAACTTCAAGGCCACGTCTGGAAGTGATGCTACAAGATAACACAGCTCTCTGTAGTCGTTTCCAGGCCCCGGCAGAAAGCAACGGATCCACACGCACAGAATCGATTCATTAGTTTCACACAGAACTTTTAAGATAATGGCGTGCTGAGGAGTTCAAAGTGTGAAATGCCTTTAAAAAAAAACTAAACCGATTAAGGCCGTGCCTTTGAGAAGACTATCTGGGATGTGTTTGTCTTTTAATTGTTTCTTGCTCTAATAGCAGCAAAAAGATTGTTTTTTGACAAAAAGATTGTTTTTTGGTCATTTCATTACCACTGGAGAAAGTCGGGGTGAACACTAATTAAATTGCATTTTTTTCCTCCCCCACCACGGATACAAAAAAAGTGATCGGCACTCCTGCTATTTACATCTTTTATGTTGTAAAACAAAACAATTATTTTTGTTTTACAGCATCTTGTAAAAAAAAGGAAATAACAGGGAGGACGAGGGAGTTGTGAGTCGTTAAAATAAATCGTTAATCCCACTGTGACCTCCAATCAAGAACAAACGAGAATGAACAGGTGTACTGCGTTCTACACACACACACACACACACACACACACACACACACACACACACACACACACACACACACACACACACACACACACACACACACACACACACACCACACACACACACACACACACACACACACACACACACACACACACACACACACACACACATCTACAACATCACCAGAGGGTTCAGTGTCCCTCATGGGGCGTCCCTCAGTCCCGAACTTCACATTATTTACTGTTGTACATTACTTTTTTTGGCGTGGCTGTTAAAATAATATGGTTGAAACCACAGCCCACAGCCAGCTGTGTTCTGACATCCCATAATAGTCACGTGTGATTGACATGTTGTGTATCGGTGTTAATCGTAGGTTGGTGAGATTATTAGCATTTTCTGTTCAAATAACACATTTTCCTGTCAGAGTTCCAATGATGTTGACTGAGATGTTGACAGATTCAGATTCAATTAAATAAAAGATGTAAGTTTTCACATTCGTCACCCACCCGTCTAAACAAAAGCAGGAATAGATCTCAGTTGATCGGTAGAGAGAGCGGGGGGGGGGGGGGGGGTGTTTCCATGTTATTCATACAATACATTTAAAAGCTGATGTACTGTAAATGCAACACACATGGTGGTGTGAGAGAGAGAGAGAGAGAGAGAGAGAGAGAGAGAGAGAGAGAGAGAGAGAGAGAGAGAGAGAGAGAGAGAGAGAGAGAGAGAGAGAGAGACGCCGACACGCAGTCAGAGGTGGTTAGTGCACATTTAACGTAATTTAGCGTAAACCTGACCGTTATTTATTGTATTAACCGAGTTAATATCTTATTAGTTGTATTTGTAACGTGTCTTACATTGCTATTATTATTGGTAGCATGCAGAATTAGTCTTAGTAGCAGTGGTAGCATTAGAAGTAGTATAAGCAATAGTAGTAGAAGTAGAAGTAGTCGCAGCAGTAAAAGTAGCTGCATTTTGAATTGTAATAGCAGTTTTATGAATAACCATAATTGTTATGATCATTACCATTCTAATGTATTGCTAATGTCAAGACTGGTATGAGGACTTACAGCACGTCTAACTTCCTCCTCTTCATGTTATTTCTAGAAGCCGTGTGCCTGTGGCCCTTTATGCTGTTTTATTCACCGTATTCCTCACAGACTCTCTCTCTCTCTCACCTCTGGGGCCGCCCTGGCCCCCAAGCAAACACCTGGTTTGTGTTCTTCTCTCTCCTTGAGAGGAAGAACTTCTTCACATAAGTGTAATGCTTGCTCTTCTGGAGGACCGTGTGTGGAGTGTGGAATGAGTTTCATAGTTTTGTATTCTAGTTAGAATTCTGTAAAAAAAGAAATTGATGATATAACCAAGCAGGCAGCCATAAATGTCTGTTTGTGAGGCTGCTCCTAGTACCGCTAAGGGCCTCTAGGTGGTTCACGGTAGGAACTAGCATGTATTTTCACTAAAGGCTGTTCTCTCTCTCTCTCTCTCTCTCCACTCGCTCTGATAAATAGATAAACTATTAGCAGAACATAGAAAAGGGCAAATCCAATTGAGCCTATTGGAATCACCCTCGGGCTTGTGGCTCCACCAAATCAAAACTATTAAATAGACGTTATGAATAAAAACACTTTGATTACGAGGAGTGGCCTGCCCCCTTGTCCTCCTTGAGTCTCCTCGTCTGGTCACATTGTCCTCCTTGTCTCCTCCTGTGGTCACCTTGTCCTCCTCTAGTCTCCTTGTCTCCTGGTCTGGTCACCTTGTCCTCCTCATCTCCTTGTATCCTGGGGTCGGTTGTTCAAAGGGTGATTAACTCTTAAGCAGTCGTTAAATCAGTGGTTAAACTTTTAACGCATGGTTAAATCAGGTTGTTCAAAGGGTGTTTAGTGGTCAATGCGCGATTAACCAGTGGTTTACTTTAATCACTGGCTGAAGGTGTATTCAACTATGATTAAGACATTTCAAGTGATTCTTGTTTAGCTTTTGTTTCATGATGGCCACCTTTTTTCATCCAAGACGCGAGAGAGCATACCAAAAACAATTACATATACATTTAGATACCGATTTGGTCGTGAATCCTTAAGATATATCGTCTAATTAATAGAAGACGATATAAAAAGACCGACGAGGAGAGGGCACGCCTTAGATCCAACCACCACGGTCCTTAATAGCATTAAGATACCTTGCGTCGGGTGCATTTAGGCACACCATCGGCGACGTTTTTTGGTCTTAATAAATCCACGGTATCGTGTGTGATTCACGATGTAACATCTGCCTTAGTAGCAAAAAAAAGGAGATGTTTATCAAGTGGCCTCGAATGGAAGACAAAGCGCAGATTATTAAGAGCAGTCGTTTTTACAGCTCGGGTGGATTTCCTAACGTGGTGGGGTGTGTAGACGGAATGCACATTGGAAAAAGCTTCTGAACACCACAAAGAGGTGTTTGTGAATAGAAAGGGCTACCACAGCATTAACGTCCAAGGTATATGCCATCACGAAGGTAATCATCAGTTTAAATCTTAAATTAGATCGATCATATATAGATGTCTCTCTGACATAGTGTGGTCTGCTCTTAGAGACGTGCAACTTGTAGTTTTCACCACTCAATATAGAGGGCACTGTGTTTACACAACTTAATAAATGGTGTTTATTCTGATAAAAAACCATGGCATTTTCCTATTTCTCAGAATGTAACAACAAGAAATTAGAAGCAATTAGAAAATGTGAAATCTGTAGGGAAATTCACCAATGTTGTCAGCATGTGGCCAGGGGCCTCCCATGATAGCCATGTGTTTCGAGCATCAGCCATCGGTAAGCACTTGGCAGGCATCCCTTTCCAGATGGAGGATGGGTTCCTGCTCGGAGACAGTGGATATCCATGCAAAAAGTGCGCAAAAATTAAATTAAAAATTAATTTAGATATATTAATGTATCATAATATAGAGTTAATTACCATTAGGAATATCGGCAAAATCCCCCGACGCGCACCCGCCTTCTATGCAAATGAAAGATGGACACTCTTCATAGATTGAAATTATTTTGTCGGATATGGCATCTGGCATGGGGGGTGCTGGTCCTCCTGTCTTCCTCATTCCAGTCTGATATGTAGTATATCTTTTTATAGCATAGTATAGCATTTGCATGCAGGTTCTTCTTCATTTATCTTTCACCTCCTCAACTGTCCTTTCTCCAACTCCACAGGCATTTCTCTTTTGTGCATATTATATTCTTTCAATCATTCGTCAATGTATTTGTTAGTTTGCTATTTAGTATTTCCCTGCACTCTTCTACCAACTCTGTTAATAGGCTAACTTCTGTTAAGAAAAAATTCTGTTCCATCCATCTTCAGAGTTGTTAGACGAGAACAGGAAGTAGTTTCGAGAATTACGGATACAAATACTGTCAGGGTGTGAGGGTTGGTAGGACCCAGAACGCAGACCAAAGACACAGGGAAGCGGTAACGTGAGGCAGGAGAAGCGACAGGTAGTAGGCAGGTAAGTATAATTACCGAATTACCGTATAATTATCGAGGGAGAACGATGTACGATCTAGCAAAGGGGTAAAGGGACGCCAGGGTATAAAGTATATACACCCAGGTGTGGTGATTATCATATGCGTGGGTGCGCCACTAAAGCCTGTGCCTTGGCCACGCCCCCTGTCACCCACCGTAACCGTGACAAATAATTCATCACTGTATAACAACTGCTTAACTAGTGATTAGTTATTCACTCGTCTAATCACCCTTTTAACAATCCAAAGTTAACGACTGAATAACTAACGACTGATTAAGACATTTAACGACAGATTAAGTTAATCAGCCTTTGAACAACTGGCCCCTGGTCTGGTCAACAGTGTCTTCCTCTCGTCTCCTCCTCTAGTCATCTTGTCCTCCTTGTCTCCTTGTATACTGGTCTGGTCACCTTGTCCTCCTCTAGTCACCTTGTCCTCCTTGTCTCCTTGTCCTCCTTGTCTCCTTGTATCCTGGTTTGGTCACCTTGTCCTCCTCTGGTCACCTTGTCCTCCTTGTCTCCTTGTATCCTGGTCTGGTCACCTTGCCCTCCTCTGGTCAACTTGTCCTCCTCGTTCCTGGTGATCAGGTGCTGAC
>CM051011.1:1195000-1202500 GCA_027704905.1 Muraenolepis orangiensis
CTGTCTCCCCTGTCTCTCTCTCCCTCTACCTCTCCCTCTCTCCCCCTCTCTCTCTCTCTGTCTCTCTCCCTCTCTCTCTCTGTCTCTCTCCCTCTCTCTCTCTGTCTCTCCCCCTCTCTCTCTCTCTGTCTCTCTCCCTCTCTCTCTGTGTCTCTCTCTCTCTCTGTGTCTCTCTCTTTCTTCATCACGCTGGTCTGTGTGTGTCATTCTCTCTGTATTTTTTAATCCATTAGAGGGGCTTTTTTCCGATCTGATAACGGTGGTAATGGTGCCCTCACACCATAGCGTATGCTGAAACCTATGAGTTGAGTGTAAAAAATATTTGTATATTTTGCAACAATTTTGTCAATTTGTAACCTATTCGACCTATGGGTTGCGTGTGAGTTGCGTGTGAGTTGCGTGTGGGTTGCGTGTGGGTTGTGTGTGGGTTGCGTGTGGGTTGCGTGTGGGTTGCGAACTGAACTTATCATCCCCCAATATCTGCGATCACCGGCGTACGAGTTGCGTGGGAGTTGTGTGAATTGTGTGCAGAACTTACGAGTTGCGTTTGAGTTGCGTTCAAAACTTACAAGTTGCGTTTGACCTGCGTGCTAGTTGCGTGGTATTTGCGAATATCGGTCACGTGATAAAAACCTATAAAAGCGGAGCCGATTCAGTGTTTCCTTCAGTACTGATTTGGTCATCGAAGAGTCAACATGGGGAAAGCTACCAAGAAATCTGATAAAAGTGACCCCAAAAGTTATGTAAAAACTACTGAAACAGCCTCCCGTGGCCATGGCCGAAAACAACCAGCAAGAGGTAGCTCCATGTTGTCACCTCGGAGGTCCACCAACAACTGACACGGATCTAGAAAAGGCCCACTATTCATACCATTTCTCAACACGCATGTAGTACGCAACTAACACGCAACTCACACGCAACTAATAGGTTGGATACCCAGGGCATAGGTTGGGGATACGCTGGGAATAAGCACAATAGGTACGCAACACGATTGCAACAGGATCGCAACAGGTGCGCAACACATTCGCAACATGTACGGTACCAAAACCTGGCCAGATACCACAAATTTGGACCTGCGATTGTAGCGGGACAGGTTATACTAAAGACCCTTGAGTTACACAGCAAGAGGAGGCGATATATATTTCTCAACAATAATTGTATTAACATTCTTTAAAACACATTCACCATGATCGGGACGAGCACAATATCAAAAAGTATAAAATCAGCCTCTAAAACAGGGTGGTCAGGCGGCACCAATCACAGCCACTATGCTTTAGTGGGACAACAATACAGTTGGGCTCCCCCTGATGGAGAGTCCGAGTGATGCTGCTCTAAAATGACCCTGCATACAGTAAACCGTATCACTGCAACCACACTGCAAAACGTATCACTGCAAATTTGGGGGGCAGTAGCTCAGTGGATAAGGGCTTGGGAGCCGCAAGGTCGCCGGTTCAAGACCCGGAAACACCAGGTTACTGCCTAAGTGCCCTTGAGCAAGGCACCCCCTACACTGCTCCCTGGGCGCTGTACTAATGGCTGCCCACTGCTCCTAACACTAGGATGGGTCAAATGCAGAGAACAAATTTCCCTCGGGATAAAATAAGTACTTACACACTGCAGCTGACTACACTGGTCCTACAACTATACTATTACCTCCAAGCGGGCAGCCGAGACTAGGCTTCTAGCCGGAACCCTGCTAAAAATACTATTATACCTAAAACTACTAAAGATTCAGATTCAGATTCAGATTCAGAAAACTTTATTAATCCCGAGGGAAATTAAGGTGCAACAGTTGACACAGGGGGAATAAATGCACACACAAGAATACTAAAACCTAAGCTAAAACAAAACAACAACTAACTAAAATAAAACTATTATAAACAAAAATAGTTAAAATAATTCTAAATGAAGTCTAAATGTATTGATAAGTGAAGATAATTTACAGTATTATAACAGTAGTACGTAGGTATATACAATACACAACAATACGTATAGTGCAAATTGGCAGTAATAATATATTAATAAATAACTCAACTGAAAAGTGAAAAAGTGAAAAGTGAATTCGGATTTGAAATAGAATTTACAGTGCAAAGTACAATGAGATGATTACAGTGCGTTGACCAAAAATAAAATAAAAATAAAAATAAGTACGTTGGCCTCAGGTCACTAAGTCTCCACTGTCCCTCTCACGACCCGAGGTAGAGGAATTATAGAGTCTAATAGCCACAGGAAGAAAGGACTTCCTATGGCGTTCTGTGGTGCACCTGGGTGGAATGAGTCTGTTGCTAAAGGTGCTTCTATATGAGGTCAGCACCTGATGGAGAGGGTGAGAGTTGTTGTCAAGGATACTACGCAGCTTGCGCAGCATCCTTCTCTCAGACACCACCAACAAGGAGTCCAGCTGGACCCCCAGGACAGCGCCAGCCTTCCTGACAATCCTGCTGATCTTGTTGGCGTCTGCTGATCTCAACCTGCTTCCCCAGCACACGACTCCGGAGAAGATGGCACTGGCTACCACCGACTGGTAGAACACATTCAGCATCTTGTTGCAAACGTTGAAGGACCGGAGCCTCCGCAGGAAGTAAAGACGGCTCTGGCCCTTCTTGTAAACCGCCTCAGAGTTCTTGGCCCAGGCCAGTTTGTTGTCCAGATGAACTCCCAGGTATTTATATTCCTGGACAGCTTCAGCGGACACACCCTTGATGGAAATGGGTGTGGGTGTGGATTTCCTCCTGCGGAAGTCCACCACCATCTCCTTCGTCTTGTCAGTGTTGAGCTGCATATGGTTCAGCTCACACCACTCAACGAAGGAGTCCACGACGCCCCTGTACTCCTCATCGTTTCCCTCGCTGACACAACCAACAACTGCAGAGTCGTCCGAGAACTTCTGCAGATGGCAGGACACAGAGTTGTATTGGAAGTCTGAGGTGTACAGGGTGAACAGGAATGGGGAAAGAACAGTTCCCTGTGGAGCACCAGTGCTGCTGACCACAGTGTCAGACACACAGTCCTGCAGTCTGACAAACTGTGGACGTCCCGTCAAATAGTCAGTAATCCAGGACACCAGGGAAGAGTCCACCTTCATCGCCGTCAGCTTACTTCCCAGCAGGGCAGGCCGGATGGTGTTGAACGCACTGGAGAAGTCGAAAAACATGATTCTCACAGTGCTCCCGGGTCTGTCCAAGTGGGCGTAGGCACGATGGAGCAGGAAGATGATGGCGTCCTCCACTCCCAGTTTCGGCTGGTAGGCAAACTGAAGAGGGTCCAGCGATGATCTGACCAGGGGCCGAAGAAGCGTCAGGACCAGCCTCTCAAAGGATTTCGCCACGTGGGACGTCAGCGCCACCGGTCTGTAGTCGTTTGAGGTGCTGGGACGTGCCTTCTTCGGAACCGGCACCAGGCAGGATGTCTTCCACAGCACAGGGACCCTCTCCAGTCTCATGCTCAGGTTGAAGATGTACTGCAGGACTCCACTCAGCTGGGCAGCACATGTTTTGAGGACCCTCGGGCTGACGCCGTCAGGACCTGCAGCCTTGTCTGGATGGAGCCTGCACAGCACTTTCCTCACCTGCTCAGCTGTGAAGGTATGTGAGCCGTGTGTGGGGGCTGGAAGAGTCACTGTTGTGTTGATGGGGGAGGGGTGAGGTAGTGGTGGTGGGGGAGAGAGAACAGGTATGTTGATGCTGGAGAGGGACGGTGGGGGAGGGGGGACAGCAGGGCTGGGGGGCTGGAGGGGAATGGTTGTAGAGGGGCTGGGGGAGGGGGGGTAGACCGGAGCCCACTCATTGAATCTATTGAAAAACAAATTCAACTCGTTGGCCCGATCAGGACCCCCCCCTATTGTCTGGCTACCAGGTTGTTTGTAGCCAGTGATGCTCCTCATGCCACTCCACACATCCTTCAGGTTGTTCTGCTGAAGTTTGTGCTCCAGCTTCCTCCTGTAGTTGTCTTTGCCCTGCTGGATCCTCTCCTTCAGCTCCCTCTGAACCCGCCTCATCTGCTCCCTATCCCCATCTCTGAAGGCCCTCTTCTTCTCATTGAGCAGGACCTTGATGTCTCGGGTGACCCATGGCTTGTTGTTGGGGAAACAGCGTACAGTCTCTGTGGGAACAACACTGTCCACACAGAAGTTGATGTACCCTGTTATACAATCCGTGAGATCATCAAGGTCCTCTCCATGCAAATCACAGAGGAAATCCCAGTCTGTTGACTCAAAGCAGCCCCGCAAGTCCTCATCGGCCTCCTGTGACCATCTCCTCACAGTCCTTGTGGTCACAGGCAGCCGCTGTACTAGAGGCCTATACAGGGGCTGCAGGTGGATGAGGTTGTGGTCTGACCTTCCAAGAGGAGGAAGGGCAGTGGCGCTGTATGCCTCCTTAACATTGGCATACAGCAGGTCCAGTGTCTTATTTTCCCTGGTGGGACAGTCCACAAACTGCTTGAAGGTGGGCAGTGTTGCAGCCAGAGTCACGTGGTTAAAGTCCCCAGATATCGCGATGAATGCTTCAGGGTGCTGTGTCTGAAGTCTCGCGACGGCGGAATGGGTGACGTCACACGCGAGCGCAGCGTTTGCCGACGGTGGAATGTAAACAATAACAAGAAGCACATGGGAGAACTCTCGCGGCAGATAGTATGGCCGCAGACTCACGGCCAGCAGTTCAATGTCCGGGCTACACACACGTTCCTTCACAGTAACATGTCCAGGGTTACACCACTTGTTGTTAACGAGAATAGCAAGTCCCCCACCTTTCCTCTTGCCACTCTCGCGGTGCGTCCTGTCCGCCCGGACGGTTAGAAAGCCGTCCACGGTAACATTAGAGTCCGGGGTGTCCTCGTTGAGCCACGTCTCCGTGAAACAAAGCACGCTGCTCTCCCGGTACACCCGCTGGGTCATCACCAGGCCCGCTAGCTCGTCCATCTTATTCGCTAGCGACCTCACGTTCCCCATGGTGATGGAAGGGAGATATGGTTTATATCTCCGCTTCCTCTCCCGCTGTCTCTCCTGCTGTTTACGTCCAGCCTTGCATCCCCTGTACGTCCTCCTCAGCTCCCTGGGGAGGTCGGGGATGTCGGGCCTCTCCCGTAGCAGCGAGGTCTGTTGTAGCGACAACAGTTGACTCCGCGCGTAAACAATGGCTCCGCCGTAATGTTGAGCCACGACGGAGACGCGGTTCAGTAACAGTGTCCCCAGAATGAGAAACACGGCAAAAACTTCCCTAAACATAGCTGGCTGAGGGTTGCACAGCTACTTAACAAAAAACTATAATAAAAACAACAATAATATAAGAATAAATAACTAAAAAGTAAGAGGGGAGGGGGAGCAACTGTTGCTGGCTGCCGCTCGTAGCAGCGCCGGAAGTGTAACATGATGGTGATGGTGACCTGATGGTGAGGATAGTTCGAATGGATAGCGCCGCCCACTCAAGGCCCAACCCACAGTCTCGTCCAATCGGGGGAGGGGTGAGAGGGAATCCAGCACTTCAGTGTCAGTGACGTCGCTCAGTCCGGCGACTCTCGGTGGAAGTCCAGGGAGCGGGGTGTTCGCGATAGGCGTCCGTGGATAGGTGTTGGTCGTTCCCGAAATCCTCAATCGTAGCTCGACGCTCCGCGATGGTTGGCTGGTCCGGTGTACTGCGGGTAGGAGGAGGGGAAGGCAGAATCAGCCGCCAGACACACACAATAAGCGGGCAAACACTGGCGTTGCTCAAGTCACACACAAGCAATGGCAGTAGGATTTCCCTTTGCTGTGATGAGTTGAGGGTGTTGTATTTTAGGTCTCTCGCCGATCTCCACGCTGCATGGTCGGCTGGCCCAGTCCAGTGCGCGCTTTGCTGTGATGAATTGAGGGCGTTTGTATAAGGATCTCTGGTGCGGTTCAATGTAGAGTCGTAGACCCGTCCCCGTCGTTCGAGCCCTCTGCTTTCGCCGGTACGTGGAAGAAAAGCCAGTCCCCTTGTAGAACGGAAGCACCGGCATTTATACTCTCCCAATCATGGGAGCGATTGAGAACACCTGTGGAGAAGCAGATAGACGTACGCACAAACACTCATTCACGCAACTCCACTCTTAGCACGCCCACTCATTCATACCTGTCATTTCACCCCGCTTCACGATCACCTGCGTTCATAACTTATGAGTTGCGTACCTGTTGCGAGCGTGTTGCGTGCGTAGCGTACCTGTTGCGATCGTGATGCGTGCGTAGCGTACCTGTTGCGATCGTGTTGCGTGCATAGCGTACCTGTTGCGATCGTGATGCGTGCGTAGCGTACCTGTTGCGATTGTGTTGCATGCGTAGCATACCTGTTGCGTCCCTGTTGCGTATAAATTGATCGCAGGCATTCGCAGAGAATTATTGAACATGTTCAAAATTTCGGAACTAACTGCGTGTGTCTGCATTCACCTGCGTGCTTGTTGCGTACTTCAAACCTGTAAAACCTATTAGTTGCGTGTGAGTTGCGTTCTGAACTTATGACCACTATTTTTTATTTGCAACCATACGCAACTGGTGTGAGGGCACCATAATGTCCATCGTCAGCGGCGAGGCAGGGGAATGACAAGTGAAATATTACAGCAGGAATATTTCACAATCTGCAGATCATCGCTGAGGTTTTAGATCATATTCCAGTGTCACTGCTGAGCCTCTTATACTGATGAGGAAGAGATCGATGATGATGATGATGATGATGATGATGATAATGATAATGTCGGTGGAGAAGATGTTGATAATGATTATCGCCTATTATTAAAATATAGGTATTATAGTTGAGCTATTATAGCATATACGTAATGTACGGTATGTCAAAAAACACTTAAAATGTCTGTTCATTTGAAAGCCACTGATTGATTGATGAGCATAATTTTTTCTGAAGGCTCTGCGGGCTTTGTTCTCAGGCTCTTCTCAAGGTGTCTCCACACCCAAATCCGGCCAATCGTACGACACCGGCCGGCGTTCTTGAGGGAGGACAAACCTTGATGGATGGTGCGCGTGTGTCACTTCCTGTCGAGAGCTATGTCGTGCTTGTTCTCACGGATGGAGATATAACTCCATGTCTCCCTGTTGTTGGTGGCCGTCGTGACCTTTTTCCCGCAAACCTCTCGACCCCCGGCGATGGCTCGGGGGGGGGGGGGGGGGGGCACAGGTCACGGCTTTATCCCCGTACCGCCTGCCCTCAACACCATAACTTGACCCCTACCCTTAGCCGGGGTTTATCTGCAGACGTTAAAAGCGACCGTGCTTACGCTACATGCCTCCGTCGTAAACTAAACACCCCTGCCGGGTTGATAAGCGGGAGTATTTTAGTGGCCAGTCGATAGTTCAGGGCTGTTAGTGGCGAGAGGATAACGGCGATGGCGGGGGGAAGGGGTTTGGTGTTTGGGGGAAGGGGGAGCCATTGCGGCGGTGTCTGCTGCTATCTGACATCAAGATTAGAGCGCAGCCATCCAAACCCCCCGGGGCCGAGAGCAGAAGAAAGAAGAGCCGATAAACGTAAGGCGTGCAGT
>CM051011.1:1207500-1232500 GCA_027704905.1 Muraenolepis orangiensis
TCTCTCTCTCTCTCTCTCTCTCTCTCTCTCTCTCTCTCTCTCTCTCTCTCTCTCTCTCTCTCTCTCTCTCTCTCTCTCTCTCTCTCTCTCTCCTCCTCATCCTCCTCCCAGGAGAACACACATTTACCCTTCTTTCAAGATTACAGCGGCCATTTCACCAACCAGAATGGGTTATTTTTTAAAACACAAGCAACAGGAACATTTCAGGGTAGGCTTCACCCCTGGGTCCCCCCCCCCCCCCTGATTGATTCGTTCCCTCGGATTCGTCACACTGCCACACTATGTCGTCCAATGAATTGGAAACGCTGCGCTTTTACTTTGAAAGACGTCACCTCTGGCCAGTGTCAGTCAGTGGTCAATGGAGCCAAAAATGACCAAAAGACAAAGGGGCGAATAGCATCAATATGGTTTAAGGCAAAGGGTGCCCACACTTTTTAGGCTTGCAATCTACATAAAAAATGACCAAAATGATATACTACCAAAAAAAAAGAGCAGTAAATGTATAAATATATACCTTGATTATGATTTGACAGAAGATTTCCATGTGTAGATGAACTTCTGGTAGTCAGGCTGTGGTTTACAAAAGCAAACTACTTGGGTGCATTCTGATTTATATACGTTGTAGGTAGTAATAGTACTAGTAATAGTTGTTCATCCTAGTAAAAGTAAAAGTGATAGCAGTAGACTTACAATAACAACAATTTATGCGCAACTTATAATCGGGAAAATACAATAATGTGGCATACTGCCTGCAGTACCCCGGCAGACCACTAGGTTGAGAATCACTGTGTTAGTTATGGGCCAACACTGACTCAATAAAAATAACAACTTGTAAAGTATTAAAGTACAACTAGTAAACGTCTCTATACACCAGCTACTTTTAATAGTCGCCAGGGAACAAATGAGACATACTGGGTTTGAACTGTCCGTGGGAAGAATGACCAGCGACCTTTCTGTTTTTTTGTGAAATTACTCTGACTGTTTCTCTCTCCTTCTCTACCTGTGTGTGTGTTTATAATCAGCTCGCTCACTGACTGCAGCCATTTGATTGGTTGAGTAGCGTCACGTAAAATGATTTGATCCCTTGGACGTAGTTTGAACACAGTCAGAAAAAAACATATGCAAGTCAATTTGGAGTATAAGTCACAGGACCAACCAGACAGCTTTAAAAAGCAATAAAAGTGTCCTCTCGGAGGGGGCGTGTCCGAGAGACCCACCCGTCACTGTCACTCAAGGCTCCCGTCACATCCTAATAGGCTGCTTGTGGTTGGCCTTACCGTGTGTGTGTGTGTGTGTGTGTGTGTGTGTGTGTGTGTGTGTGTGTGTGTGTGTGTGTGTGTGTGTGTGTGTGTGTGTGTGTGTGTGTGTTCATGCAAAGGTTAATTTTGTTGACTGTATCTATAGCTGTTAATGTATGACTATATCGAAAACGGTACTGTAACTGTAACTGTACCTATGACTGCATCTTAACTGTTGATATGTAACTGTATGACTGTTTCTGAAACTGTATGACTGTGTTTCTGTAACTATAGATCTGTAACTGTATATGTTACTGTATCTGTAACTATAATAATAATAATAATAATAATAATAAATAAAAAAAATTATAAAAATAAAAAAATAATAAAAAAGAATAAAAGCAGCGACATTAACGCCGGCATGGCAACCAGTGGTGTTTTTAAAAAATCTAGTGAAAGGCTATTCGAAAAAGATGTGTTTTTAAGCCTTTTTTTAAAACATCCACAGTCTGTGGTGTCCTCAGCTGGTTTGGGAGGGCGTTCCACAGTCTCGGAGCAGCGGATTGATTGCAGCGTGTGTTGTGTTGATGCTGGAACACACACGTGCGCACACACACAAACACACTCACACACATACACACACACACACACACACACACACACACCACACACACACACACACACGTGCAAACACACTATGTACACAAACTGTGTACACACACACTGTGTACACACACTTTCTACACACACACTGTGTACAGACACTGCGCACACACTACATATACATCACCCACCACACACTGGATACACACACTACACACACACACACACACACACACACGCACACACACACACACATACACACACACATACACACACAGCCCACACACACATTGGTAGAACAGGGAGTTTGTGGATGGTGTCGGTGACAGCCGTGAGCAGTTTGATAGACTATGAAGAGAAATAAATGGGAGAAATGTTCTCAGGTCGTTATAGGAGAGGTGTCAGCAATGATGAACTAAATAGACAGGCTGTCCTTGTCAGGCTTCTTGTCTGTCTGCCTGGCTGTCTGTCTGACTGCAAAACGGCATGTATGCCTCCTGCCTGTCTGTCTTTCTGCTTGCCAGTCTGTCTTTCTAATATATCTATCTATCTATCTATCTATCTATCTATCTATCTATCTATCTATCTATCTATCTATCTATCTATCTATCTATCTATCTATCTATCTATCTATCTATCTATCTATCTATCTATCTATCTATCTATCTATCTATCTATCTATCTATCTATCTATCTATCTATCTATCTATCTATCTATCTATCTGTCTGCCTGCCTTCCTGTCTGTCTGTCGGTCTTATGTTCTTCTGAATAGAATTTAATTCGGGCAGATCTGTTCTCTAACTGAAATCTAAAGCAGTGTGAGGTTTGTTCCAGGATGAGCTGCTGTCCAACATGGCATGGATGCAGTATCTGGGCAGCCTCACTCAGTCTGTCTGTCACCCTGTATTTGTCTTTCTGTATTTCACTCTGTCTGTCTCTCTCTGTCTGTCTTTGTGTATATCTGTCCATATCTGCCAGGTTGAGGATGAGACTCGAAGCTTAAGCGTATTGCCCGGTTGAGGACGAGACTCAAAGCTCAGGCTTGTTGCCAGGTTGAGGACCAGACTCGAAGCTCAGACGTTGCCAGGCTGAGGACACTGGACAAGCTGAGCGCTACATTATATGAGACGATCGCAAAATTGAGACTGACCTGTGTTTTGATAAACCCTCCATCCCCACTGGTTTTTAGGTCGGGGGCCAAAACAAAACAGACGTCCGACCCGGCATGAAAATTTCAAAGTAGAACATCCTGGCTATAGTCAGTATTTCAATTTTTTTTGTACATATCTTTTTTTTGTATTGCTCAAGATACAAAACCAAAACATAATAAGTGTAATATAATACATGTAAGTAGAAAATGTGAAACACAACATATATTATATAAAAAAATAAAACATTCTCTGTAAACGTGACCTGGGCAGCAACTATGTGGGTTATAGCAGCAACTTTATGCGTATTCACGAATCTAGTCTTCACAAATCTAGTATTCATATAACAGGTGTTACAGAAGTAGGAGTAGCAGTACTGCGTTAGTATTCAACTTTTGAACACAAAAGGAGTCAAGAGTATAAATGAAGACGATTAGAAACAGGCATTGCATTAATGTCCCTTTGTTTCCGCGGGAGCCGTGTGGCGGAACAGTGTTACAGTTAATTAACACAGATCCATCCACGTTAACTACATCACAGCACAGAAAAAAAGGTCCGCCCTTGCCTTCACACCTGGAGTTGCCGGCTCTTAATTGACTTCCGCCCCCCCACCCCCACCTACCCCCCAATACCCCCAACCCCCTCCCCCCACCGCACACACACACACACACACACACACACACACACACACACACACACACACACACACACACACATACACAAACACTGCCACGCAAATGACAAGAAAATGGAAACAATTAATTTTTCTAATGGAGAGACGCCAAGCGGCACGGAACACATTTGGGCTAGCGCCGCCGAGCATCGCGCTGCCGAGCAAAATTGAAAGACAACATTGTTTTTGTTCCTTTGTCTTTGATTTTTTGGGTTGGGTTGGCTTCTGAGAGGAAGAGAGAGAGAGAGAGAGAGAGAGAGGGGGAGAGAGAGCGAGAGAGAGAGAGAGAGAGAGAGAGAGAGAGAGAGAGAGAGAGAGAGAGAGAGAGAGAGAGGGGGAGAGAGAGCGAGAGAGAGAGAGTGAGAGAGAGAGCAAGGCGGAGAGAGAGAGAGAGGGGGAGAGAGAGCGAGAGAGAGGCTAATTCAATAATGATTACATAAGATGATGACAAATGGATGGGTGTCAAGTCGTAATGGTGCGTTGTAATGAAGAATGCGTTGAGGAATGCAAAGCCAATTTATGTTTTCTAGATTGTTGATTGTTTTTGCCGTCACTTATATACACATACACATACATTAGGGCTTAGGATGTATTCACGAGTGACGAGTGTAAGTTCAGTCTGTATTTGTAAGTTCAGTCTGTATTTGTAAGTTCAGTCTGTATTTGTAAGTTCAGTCTGTATTTGTAGGTTCAGTCGACAAAAGCTTGTGTTACAAGTCAACTCTCCATCATGAACGCAGAAAGCGAGGAGAATCGCTCTGTGTTCCTTGGCTGTACGTGGGCGTGGAGGAGAACATCCAGCATGTTGAATCTTGAGTGGCACAGCGTAGGGTCGCGGGAGAATTGTTCATTGTCAGCAGCCGGTGGTGTCATTGAATTACCACGCCACGCCAATAACAGCCCATAAACCCCACCCTACAAACCCCTCAAAACCCCATCACCCCCCCCCCCCCACACACACACACATTCACACACCCCCACACACTATCTGGGTTGATTGTTTTTACATCCCTCCACTCACCGGTTAACTCGGGAATCGGGAATCACAGCAACCAACAAACCGGGGTGCGTGACCTCTCGCCAGCCAATCAACCACAGCGGAATCGCTTCGACCCCACGCCGAGGCCTCCGTCCCCTATCTCCGAAAAGGCGAGGATGCGTCGGGTGGCTATCCCTGGGGGCTGTGTCTGTCGCGGCCAGGCAGGAAGTGGCCATATTGATTGGCTGGTCTAGTGGCTCTCTGGAATAATACGGCGGTGAAAGACCCTGGATATTAAAAGATTGATGTCAATCAGTCTCCAGGCTCTCAAGTGTTTCCTGTCCAATCGTATTAATGGCCCTCACTCTCGCTCTTTCCCTGCTGGCTCTCTCTCTATCTCTCTCTAGCTCTCCACTAAGAGAGGAACCACTGATGAAGCCGGGGAGCGTGAGAGAGAGAGAGAGAGAGAGAGAGAGAGAGAGAGAGAGAGAGAGAGAGAGAGAGAGAGAGAGAGAGAGAGAGAGAGAGAGAGAGAGAGAGAGAGAGAGAGAGAGAGAGAGAGAGAGAATGAGGAGTAGGGAGGAGGGGAGGAGGGGGAGAAGAAGAGGGAGAGAGAGACCGAGAGGAGGGTGTGGGAGAGATGAAGGGGGTGTGAGTACCTCTTGAAGGAGGATTCCCCTGTGATGGCTCTCATTCTCTGACATCAGTGGCGGAGTCTAATTTGATCATCAGCCCCGGTTACAATAAAAGAGCTGCACAACAGCCAGAGTGTTCATGCTCTGAGGGTCACTTCACCTCACATCACTCAGAAGATCAGGTCTAAGTGATCGCCTGACGACACCACAAGGGCCACAGTGACACATAAGCTATCATATCAATATAACATAACATGAATAAATTAGATTTTTTTTTATCATTGTACATAACGTTCTATCGAGCTTACTATTACCTATTACATGATTAATATGCTTAGAATTATTATTCAAATTGTGATATTCATGGTATCTATCTATCTCTCTCTCTCTGTTTATCCGTCTCCCTATTTATGTCTCTATCTTCTCTCTTTATGTTTCTATTTCTATCCTTATCTATCCCTATGTCTCTATCTTCTCTCTCCCCCCTCTCTCCGTCTTTCTCCCTGTCTCTCAGTCTCTGATCCGCTCTTTCAGTCTCAGTCTCAGTCTCAGTCTCAGTCTCAGTCTCAGTCTCAGTCTCTCGCTCTCTCTCTCTCTCTCTCTCTCTCTCTCTCTCTCTCTCTCTCTCTCTCTCTCTCTCTCTCTCTCTCTCTCTCTCTCTCTCTCTCTCTCTCTCTCTCTCTCTCTCTCTCTCTCTCTCTCTCTCTCTCTCTCTCTCTCTCTCTCTCTCTCTCTCTCTCTCTGTGAACAGCTGGCTGGTTGTGGCCCTCTCCAGAGACATTCTGGTCAGTCTGGTCTCAATGCAGAGAGACCAGACTGACCAGGCTGCGCTCTCCTCAACCTGTAAACATTGATCCACCATTGACTGACGCATGAGAGAGTCGGCCCTAACACGAAGGGGCTATGCTCACTCGATATTCCAATGGAAGGACGGCGAGCGGCCGAGGGCCCAACTCACTTACACAGACAGAGAGAGAGAGAGAGAGAGAGAGAGAGAAAGAGAGAGAGGGAGAGATGGAGAGAGAGAGGGGGAGAGTGACAGACATATAAAGGTAGATAGAAAGATAGATAGACAGATTGAATAAGGGGTTAGTACAGCAGGCGTCTTGGGCGTTCAAGGTTTCCTGGAAAATGATTTGGCGTCCGATTAACAATCAACGTGTCGTGAGGGAAGAAGAAGAGCCAGAAAAAATAAATAACCACCCATCTCACACACACACCTTCCTCCTCTGAGATGCTTCTTTGTCTTTCTGTTTTCATCAAATATTCGGCTGCCACCGAGTGTACTTTACTTCTTCTCCATTCACAGACCGCCGCGCTATCAACCCCCCCCCCATCCTCCTCCTCCTCCGTGGCGGCGAGACGTGTCAAACATGCTTAGTGTGCCTTTAAAGAGCGCTTCGGCTCGCCGTGTTGTGACAGAATCGGGCTACAAGAGAACGCTTCTTCTCCACCTCCGAGGAGAAGAATTATCGTCTCTCAGCCGCGCTTCCGTCGCTAACAAAGATACATTTTGCTGCTTGTGTCGAAGGTTGGCGGTGTGCCGCTTGTCATCGCTGTCAGACAGGAAGTAAGGAAAAAAAGATAATTATTTACTCTGACTGGAGTGGAGATCAAACTAGTGTTATTTTGGGCGGCGGCGGTGGATGAGGAGCTAAATCCATGAGTATGTGAAGGAGGCTTTTCGAAGGCCTGGAGTTGTTTATTCACGTTTTAGGTTTATCTCGTAGTTGTTTTTTTTCGATTTACCTTTTCAGGTTGATTTAGAAGGACGTTTTGTGTATTTTTGTCAATGGCGACTGAGGCATTAATGAGCAGAGAGGCGTGATTGCTAGAACAATTCTTCTTCTATTTTAATGAAAAATGTAAAAACTCCAAAATATAACAGAATAAACAAACAAAATATGTCACTTGGATGGGCTATACCCCTCTGGGTCCGCAAATTGACCTAGGATACTTTCCACAACCATTTCATCACACAACTCTCACTAACTGGCTTGAGTGAGCCCTATTTATAGTCTGGCTCCTCCTATCCCAGTGCATTTAGACAATTAGATTTAGAAAATAATAAAACAATACAAACAAAAACAATATAAATAACAACAACAATAACAATTAATTACACAACAGTAATAATATACAATTCATATATTACCCGACACTACACACTCCAACCCTTAAACCCTCATTCACCTAAAGGGATGACGAACGAGAATGGTGGATTCAGAACAGTTATCCCGCCTCCTCGATGACTCAGATGCCAGATATCTTGACCAATAAGAAAGCCTCATTTCACTCTTTGGGCTACAGCCCTCCCTACTATTCTGCTCCGAGTCCACTCACAGTAGAATCACTCCGCCGTGAAGCCATCCTGCGGCCGCGAAGCACTTTAATAAGTCTGCTGCGGAACCAATCATTTCAAAAAGCCAACGAAGTGAACAAACAAACTAGATGGACTATCGGTGTGAATGATCGAATCGTTCTCTTTCACTGAAAAGATTTGTTCGTGAAGTGTCGTTTGTTCACCAACAACACACCACTTATGTCAATACAGGCAAATTAATGTGAACTGAATGTTGTGTGCATCGTTATTGTGTGTGAGGCATTCTGGATGGTAGTGTGATGCCAATTTCCCGGGACTTCTGGACTGTTTTGACGGACTTATTCAGTTATGAAATGTTGTGAGGCGGTTTGTGATCACAACGTTTGGTGTCAGAAGCGTGTGGTTTAATTGAAAATCAAATATGAACTGTTAAACACACTTTGTTTCAGAGTAAACTTTTGACCAAACAAACAAACGACTTAGGAAAGAACAGGGAGTCGATAGGTGATTTGTTCAACGAACAAACTACTTGAACGAACTGGGAGTCAGGATTCGACAAGTGATTTACAAATCACTTGTTGTTCGTTCAGCGAATCACAAATTGCCTTTCGTTATTTTAAAAGTAGTTTGTTCATTGATTTTGTTCACCTAAAGGGATAACGAACGAGAGTGGTGGATTCAGCAACACTTATCCCGCCTCCTCGATGACTCAGATGCCTAGCTCGACCAATAAGAAAGACTAATTTCACTCTTTTGGCTACAGCCTTCCCTATGCTGCACCGAGTCCACTCACAGTCGAATCACTCCACCGCGGAGCGATCCTGCCCACGAGGCACAAGTCTGCAAAACCAATAATAAAAAAAATCCAACAAAGTGAACAAACAAACTAGATGGAAGATTAGAATGAACAAATAATTGTCGTTCACTGAAAATATTTGTTCGTGAAGTGTCGTTAGTTCACGAACAACACACCACTAATGTCAATACACACAAATGTAGCTGAATGTTGTGTGCATCAATATTGTGTGTGAGGCATTATGGATGGTAGTGTGATGCCGATTTCCCGGGGCTTATGGACTGTTTTGATGGACTCATTCAGTTATGAAATGTTGTGACACGGTTCGTGATCACAACGTTGGCGTCAGTTGAATGTGATACTCATATGAACTGTTAAACACACTTTGTTTCTGAGCAAACTCTCAGAACAAAACAAATGTGGTGGTATCTCAGCAGAACACGCAGGGTGAATTTCCAATCCCATCCAACAACAATTTAGAATAGAAGTTCTCGTTCTTGTTTCTAAAGGCTGATTTCAGTAAATTTCAGCTTCTGCAAGAAGAGATGTAACATAAAACGCTTATTAACTCCTTTGACGATGTATTCCATTCAAAACATGTTTTTTAAGTTGTGCCAAAAGACAACACGATCATGCTTCCCAGCGCTGATAAAATCTGTTGTTTGCAGTTTAGGTTTAGCCTTTTATCGTCTTTTAACGATTGTCCGTGTTTTAACAACGCAACGTGTCAGTAAAGCACGATGAGGCCGTTGAGTCTCAAGGCTGTTGTAATACATCGTCTTGCGTTGCTTTGCTGTAGAGGATACGACCCGGCAACTCCCAACTCTGTTTTACATTTATTTTCTCCCCGAAGATCAGTTTCACTCATTATACAATGTTAACGTCATAAAAATAGGTCATTCCGTTGCTTCTGTCAGATTTAATAGCAGCAGGCACAGCACACTCAATACACCATCAACGTGCACGGTTAAACATGCACTTTTCAACAGGCACAGTTAAACAGCCCACCCAGACAGTCAACACCCTGGGATGAGTCCACCTCCATCAGTGAAAGGTGATGGGGTTTTACACCAGACCAGACTGACAAATCACTTGGACTGAACCAAAAAAAAACAACTTGAATATTTTACATATGAGTAACAATAATAATTATTACATTATTACCAAAAAACCGAAATAATTTTGTTAGGGAAAAACATTATTTTTAAATGAACTCCATCAGAACCCTCTGCTCTGTGCTTTCTCTGAGAGCCACCTCGTGGACATGACTTTCCAGGGAAAAACTTTTAAACAAAAAAGCACTTAAACACATAAATCATGGCAACGTTTCATCAATGCTCGCCTTGTATTATTTTGAATTCAGGCGATATGAAGTTCCTTCTCAAAAACAAAACAATAGCCACGGAATGCGCTGCCGTATTAATCTTCCCCCGGCATGTTTACTTTACTTGGTGATAATAGCGGCGGTTTTCTGTGCTTTTGTTCCGGTGATCAATAGTCAGCTGGGGGAACAACAGCCTCTCTCTGGGCCCGCGGAGACTTTATTGTCACAACGCCGGCCACAAAACTAATACTGTGAAAACGGGAGGGTGAGACAAACAAAGGAACATCTCATCTCTTGTCTCGCACACACAATGAAACATGCACACCAAAATAATATAAGTTTTATTCTGTGTTTTTTTGGTGTGTATATTTAAATATATAAATATATTTATATATATATATACTTTGGTGATGTTCACAGACAGGATGTTTAGCGAGTGGGTGGCGAGCAGGAGCAGAGATAGCTGTGTTTGAATGGAAGTTGTGCCAGCTACGAGCTCCCAATTAACCTCCGTCAGTCTGTCTGTGGGTGGAGAAACTTCTCACCAGGAGACACTGCTAAACACACCACCACCACCACCCTAACATCTGAACCTCTGATCTCTTCTGTCTAAGAAGAAGAAGAAGACAGGGTTTCAGAAACACCGGAGGAACTTCCTCTTCACATTCACTGCCGTTAAGTTTAACGAGTCTGCCGTCGTTTTTTAATAATCCATAGTATGACTTTGCACTCACAGCTGGTGTGTTTATAGACCCGGTGTATATAGAGTCTCACCATCCCGGTCCTGTTGTCTTCTTGTTTTTTCAAGTTTCCACCCCAGGAGGGGAGAGGTCAGTCTGTGGCGGTTGACCTCTCAGACCGGGGCTGGGCCATCTACACCTCGTCCCCGTCGTGTGGGACTCTGATCGTGAGGTCCAGAATTTAACCACCGCGCTGCTGGTGAACGTGCCCTACCACCGGCACGTCCCGGGGGGCCTGCTCATGCTGGATTTCTGTGGCGTCCATCGCTACTTCGGTTGGAGCCCCGGCAAACCCGAGACGAACCCAACAGCAATGGTGACACCGCGCCAACCGTGGCCCACCAGGACGTTCCGGCGGTCCCCGACATGGCATCCCCCCCTGCCGCCACCTCCCCAGCCACCGCTTCAGCACTGTTCCCCGGGCGGGCTGGTGTTCACCACGGACAAGCCGACCCCCGTGGTGTCAGAGGTCGGCGGTGGACTACTGGGGAAGAGAGACCCTGTGGTGTGGAACGGAGCAGCGAATAAGGACAGCAAGCGGTCGATGTCCTCGTCCTCGCCCTGGTATCCCCCCCTGGCCAGGCCGACTCAGAGGCCCCGGGGGAGAAACCTGAGACGACCTCTGGCCTAGAGGGCATGAGGCAACCGGTGGATGAAGACCTGGCGACCACCACCATCATGAAAATAACCACCACGATGCAGACAGGTAAAGATTCTCCTGTGCCACATGACTGCGCTCGGTCATATTCAAGAGTTGCACAGCGAGAGACAGAAGCAAAAGAGACCAAGATTGTGAAACTAACAATAACCCAAAAAAACTGTTTCTCCGCCGTTGAGAAGTGTTGACAGGCAAGACAAGAGATCGGGCAAGAGGTGCCCTGATTGGTCAGGAATGACCAATCATTGGTCAGGGATGACCAACAAGGGTAGAGCCAGGAGCATTCTATAAGACCTCACAGCGCATTTCACTCACTAATAGCTGACGCGTGAGGAGCTTGTCCCCTTTAAGAGACGGTCTCCCTGAGGTGCGGGGATGTGACTCCTCAAGGTCTGTCTGTCACTTCATTCTCACCGTGCTCCTCATACTCGCTGGGGGAGACCCAGGGGCCGCCAAGGCTGTCAAATACTACCTGCCTCCACCTGGTGTGAGGTCTGGCGGTGCCCAGCCCCAGGGGTGTGCTGGGCTGGGGCTGGACACCACCAGACCTCACACCAGGTGGAGGCAGGCAGTTTTTGACAGATGACCAATCCCAAGGAGTGGTGTAGGTGGTGGAGCTGGTGGGAGGGGAGAAGAAAGGGGACACTGTAAGATACCTATCCTGAAGGAAGAGAGTAGAATAATAGCGGAAAGAGGACTACACATGGTTCTAGCTATGATATATCCTCTATTAAATACACACTAAATCGAGCAAAGTAAAGTCTTCAGAACATGATCTAATACGCAGGGAAAAAAAGGTGTCCAACTGTGACATAATAAGTACTAGTAATAAGTTAGACCAGAGAATATTGGACCTCCACCTTTTATCCATTTTTATATTTCTCTTTAGTGGTGCAGTTGCAGTTTGTCCATTAATGTCCATCTATGATGTCATGGTATTGAATGTGACGTATTTTAATGGATGTTTTCATTGATGAAAACGAGCCGGATTCCGGATGATTCTGGCACGTTTACGGCACTGTGGTGAAATGTGTCCGGCCGCTGACAAGTACAGTGAATTGAGAAATGAGACACAGGACTGATCTCTGACCTGGGGGAATGGAGAATATATAATAACTACTCGTCACCAGAAGTCATAAGTATATTTCCTTCCTAACAAGCCTCAAAGAGCAGAACCAGTGCTCAGGTAACAGTAAACTAAGTTGCCTCCCTAGATTTGACACAATCAAGAACATGAAACAGGGGTCAACGACTAGTGATAAAAAGTGAAGCCAATAGACACACAGGGCTCATACTGTTGGTTCACGTCTCCTCCAGGGCCTTGCAGTCTGAACTTCACCAACCCCGAGGGAACCATCAAGGTCCGGCAAAAGGCAAGTTCGGCGTCCGGGGAGGAGTGTGACTACCTGGTCACCGTGTACCTGGGCTACGGCATCCAACTGCAGGTACGCACACAAGCACGTGATAGTCCAAACCCTCCACTAGCGGTGGAGGCACGAACCGCCGTCTGAGATAATGAGACGCGCCCCTCGACGAGTGGGGATTGATGCTTATTCTGCTCCGATAAGCTTTGGAAAAAGATGTTGTGTTGTTGGGTATTTCTTTCTTTTTTTTTTCCAGAAAAAATGACTTGGATTGATGTTGTTTTGGGGCACGGAGGATTTTTGGGTGAGGAAAAAGTCGGGGAAATATTTCACCCGACAGTTTGAAAGATTAGCAAGGCTTTTTTTTTTGCGAATGTTAAACTTGTCTTTTATTTCTTTTATTTTTTCGCTAAACTTGTGGGGGCGTTGATCCAGCAGAAAGAGAGAGAGAGAGAGAGAGAGAGAGAGAGAGAGAGAGAGAGAGAGAGAGAGAGAGAGAGAGAGAGAGAGAGAGAGAGAGAGAGAGAGAGAGAGAGAGAGAGAGAGAGAGAGAGAGAGAGAGAGACACAGAGACAGAGACAGAGACAGAGAGAGAAAATGGAACAAAAAAAGACAGAGAGACGGTGCGGGCGCTATGTCTCTAAATGGAGAGACTGAGTGCTGCCTGGTGGCTTTGCTACGTAAGCCTCGCCACTAAAGTCTGCGTAGAATTAACTGACAGCACCTCTTCAAACACTTAATTTACCGACACATCGGGCCTGAGACAGGAGAAGAAGAAAAAGAAGAAGAAGAAGAAGAAGAAGAAGAAGAAGAAGAAGAAGCACGGCAGGGACCGCACAAAGGCATGCGTACAATACAGCTGCACACACACACCTGTCAAACAGCCATCAGGAAGACAGAGGCCAGTGATGATGTGAGAATAATAAGGCAGGGTGCGAGGAGGGAACTGGGTCAGCGACCACTTCTCCGTCTCTTTCTCTCTCTCTCTCTCTCTCTCTCTCTCTCTCTCTCTCTCTCTCTCTCTCTCTCTCTCTCTCTCTCTCTCTCTCTCTCTCTCTCTCTCTCTCTCTCTCTCTCTCTCTCTCTCTCTCTCTTTCACCCTTTCTTTGCCCAGTTAAGCTGGGCTGAGGAGGACAGCTTCGGACGGCGCTGTTTCAGATGGACCATGTGACGAGAGAGAAGCTCGGTGTGTGTCAGATACATGGTCAGGTCTGCAGGGTCTGGAAATAATGTCTAGGGTTCCCAGGGGGTCAATGAGTCCTTTGTCTAACCAGCCGGATGTGTGTGTGTGTGTGTGTGTGTGTGTGTGTGTGTGTGTGTGTGTGTGTGTGTGTGTGTGTGTGTGTGTGTGTGTGTGTGTGTGTGTGTGTGTGTGTGAGTGTGAGTTTGGTGTACTTCCGTGCACACACATAAACACACAGACACAACACACGTGTACTCAAATCCACACACTATCAAGGATTAAGTTAGGACCCAAATGCAGCACACGGGACATCAAGGAAAGTTTGGAATATTTAATGTCAGTCTTCACAAATTTGAACCAGACAGGGGAAGGTAGAGACATAGTCGAGGTCAAGCAGGTGATCAGGAACCGGTCAGGGCAGACGAACCAGGCGGGGGCAGGCAGAGTCGTAATCAAGGACAGGCAGCAGATTGGGAACCAGGCAGGGCAGACAAACCGAATAGGGACAGGCAGAGGCGTAGTCGGGAACGGGCAGCAGGTCAGGAACCAGGCAGGGCAGAAGAACCAGGCAGGGACAGGCAGAAGATTGGGAGACAGGCGAGGCAGACAGGTCCGGGGCAGGCAGGATCGGTCACAAAACCGGCAAAGCGCTGGAAAGTCTGTGTCATCGGGAACCATCTGGCAAAGTGTGCGGAGGTAGGATAAAATATTTGAGATATCAATGTCTAATGTCTTCATCTGAGGAGTCTGATAACCCGAGGAAAGGAATCTCCGTGGTGGTGCTGGTTGCCGAAGTGGTTAACCTGGACGGCTGGTCGGGTTGGCGTTGATTGAAATGCCTGATGTCCCTGTCCAAAATATGCCGGGCCGGAACCCACGATCACTCTTCCGGGCCGTACTCCCTCCAATCGACCATGTACTGGAGGTCCACCACGATGACGGGAACGCAGTAGGCGGCGGACGGAGTAAACTGGGCAGACGTGAACTGGGGCCCCCAGTCGGAGACCACGTTGGTGGCGACGTCTGCCATCTCCTTGGCCGAGGGGAGTTTGGGCAGGGGGATGAAATGGGCCAACTTGCTGAACCAATCCATCACTGTCAGGATGGCGGTGTGTCCATTGGACAGTGGCAGACTGGTAACGAAGTCCAGGGATAAGTGGGATAAGGGACGATGGGGCACAGGCAGAGGTTGCAGGAGCCTGATTAGAGGGCTTGTGCAGGTTGCAAACTGGACAGGCGTTGATAAACTCCCGAGTGTCTTCCTCCAGGGTGGTCCACCAGAAGCTCTGCTGTTGGTACCCTTGGTGTGTTGAATTCCGGGAAGACAGGAGAGCCGGGAGTTGTGTGCCTCAATGAGGACGTCAGACCTCAAAGACTGGGGAACAAACATACGATTAGGAGGACTTGGTGGACTCCCCCCCCCTCCACAAACTGCCGTGACAGGGCATCGGCCTTGACGTTACGGGAACCGGGACGGTAGGAGAGGGAGAAGTTGAACCTTGTGAAGAAGAGGGACCACCTGGCCTGTCGGGAGTTCAGCCTTCTGGTGGACTTCAAGTTCTTGTGGTCAGTCCAAACCAAGTAAGTTAGCTTGGTTCCTTTAAGCAAGTGGCACCACTCCTCCAAGGCCAACTTCACCGCTAGTAGCTCCAGATTCACAAAGTTGCAATTCCTCTCTGCTGGTGTTAGTGGCGAGAGGAAAAGGCACAAGGGTGGAGCTTCTAGTCGTCGGCAGGCTGCTGTGACAGGATGGCTCCTACCCCCAGGTTGGCGGCGTCCACCTCCACCACAAATTGTCTCTCAGGGTCTGGGACTTGGAGGATGGGAGCAGAGGTAAACCGGACCTTGAGTCCCTGGAAGCCAAGGGGGACCACCGGAACAAAACCTGGGTGAAGGTGAGGGCCGAGAGCGGAGCAGCTACCGCGCTGTAGCCGCGGATGAACCTCCGATACAATTTTGAGAAACCAAGGAAGTGTTGCAGCTGATTGCGGGACTCAGGAGCAGGCCAGGATGTAATCGCGGAAGCCTTGGTGGGGTCCATCTGCATGCTCCCCTGTCCCACAATATACCCCAGGAAAGAGACGGAGGAGGTAAGGAACTCGCACTTCTCTGTCTTGATGAAAAGGGAGTTCTCGAGGAGGCGCTGGAGGACTGCCTGGACGTGGTGTACATGCTCCCTCCTGTTCTTCGAGAAGATTAGGATCGTCCAGGTAAACATTACATTTCATTACAGTCATTTAGCAGAAGCTTTTATCCAAAGCGACTTACAATAGACAAACAAACACGTGCTTGTTCAACATGTCCCTTAACACGTCGTTAGCCAACACCTGGACCACTGCTGGGGCGTTAGTAAGACCAAACGGCATCACCAAATACTTGTATTGACCAGTGGACGTGTTAATGGCTGTCTTCCACTCAACCCCTCCAATCCAGCTTAGTGTAGGTCATTGCTCCCTGTTGCAACTCAAAGGCGGAGGAGATCAGTGGGAGCGGGTAGCGGTTCTTTACTGTGATGTCATTAGGGCCATGTAGTCTATGCAGGACCTTAGTGACTTGTCCTTCTTCTCCACGAAGAGGAACCCTGCTCCAGCCAGTGATGACGAGGGACGAATGATTCTGGCCGCCAGAGAGTCGCTGATATAAGCCTCCATGGCCTTTCTCTCTGGTGTGGACAAGGAATACAGGCAGCCCTTCGGGGGCGACGTACCAGGGTTGAGGTCAATGGCACAATCGTAAGGGCGGTGGGGGGTCAGGGATGTTGCCTTGCTGAACACTTCCTGGAAGTCATGGTATTCAACCGGTACCCCGGCCAGGTCGGGAGCAGGGGAGGAACAAATGGAGCGCTGGGGCACGGCGGCTTGCTTTAGGCTGACCTGATGGCAGGATGGGCTCCACCCCACAATGGCTCCCGTAGCCCAGTTGATGTTGGGGTTGTGGCGGCGGAGCCAGGGGTAGCCCAGGATCAGGGGGAGCTGAGGGGACCACAGGATGTAAAACTGGATGGTCTCATGGTGGTTACCGGATATGAGCATGGGAACCGGCGTGGTCTGATGGGAGACGGGCCCCAGAAGATGGCCATCCAGGGCGTTTGCTGGAGCGGGGCATGGCAAAGGAACGTGACCGATGCCCAACTGCAGAGCGAGGTTCTCATCGATGATGTTCGGCACCAGAGTCGCGGTTGCATGAGAACCATCAGCAAACAGCAGTCGGGCATGGCACAGGGGTCTCTGGTTGGGGAAAAGTCTGGAGGTTTGGCTCACCCGTATATTCCCCATTACTGAGGAGCCCTGCCTTTTAACAGGAACAGGGCAGGGCAGACGAACCAGGCGGGGGCAGGCAGAGCCGTAATCGGGGACCCTGGAGGCAGGGTGAATAACAATTGTGACACACACATACACACTCAATTGCTCGCTGGCAAGCACGCACACGCATACACATTACTCACAGGGGAGAACAGATGAGAGAAATCTCGTTGGGGGTCACTTGAAAGACAATTCAGACAAACCGCCGGTTGACATGAAGAGATAATCAGAACGACACACAAACAACATTCAACTAGGAGTCTCTCTGGAGTCAACAACAGCTGCGTGGTACTGAGAGAGCTCGGTAAATAACACTCACAAATTAGTGGAAGTACTGCTATATAATCTCTGTCCTGCGTTTTACTTTTAACTCACTACTACTCTTGGTACGCTGTAGAAGGCATGTTCTGGAGCAAGGCATTACTGTAGCACAATCCCCAGGGTTTGGGGTTCCATTCCACTGGGAAGATAATGTCTAGACGATACTGAAAGAAACATTTGGAGAAACGCATCCAAATTGATCCAATGTTAGTGTTGACACTATGACATATAATACATGAGTTGTTTCATACATATAATAATACACACTTATACTGTATAGTACATCTTATTATTATTTTTTTTTAATTTGGTATGTTATTTAATGGCAGTTTAACAAGAAGTAACAAGATTAACATTTTCCTTTCTTCATACATATAATAAATTATATATATACATATATATATACATATATAATTGTCCAATGGAATAGATCTTTATGATTTTTCATAGTAAGCTATCTTATGACAGAAATAACTAGAGACTCACTCTGCCCCTTTCCTTGGCGCATAAGGAATCTAACCACCAAGTTATGTCCAATTCCGTACAAAACTTTTTGAGTTATCTTGCTTACAGACAGACAGACACACATACAAACAAACAAACAAACAAACAAACAAACAAACACACAAAATGGGGCCTAAGCATAACCAGCCGACAGTCAGTCCTCCAGAAGTGCCAACGTAGCACATAGGAAAATGTCAACAATGTGTATTTTGGATTACAATTTATATGTCAGCAGGAAGCAGCAGCACCAGCAGATCCCGCCTCATTTAAATATATATCGCTTTATCATGATGCTGGCGATTGTTTAACCGGCTCGTTCTTCACCCACCAGTGAACCGGTCACAACAAACAAAACCCCGGGAACACGCTCCATCCGCACATCTTTAGCAGCAATCGGCGCTGTGGTTGCTGTGACAATGTGACTCTCACACTCACTCACTCACTCTGTCCCTCTTTCTCACTCACTCACTCACTCACTCTGTCCCTTCCTTTCACTCACTCACTCACTCACTCATACTCAATCACTCACTCACTCACTCACTCACTCACTCACTCATACTCAATCACTCACTCACTCACTCACTCACTCACTCACTCACTCACTCACTCACTCACTCACTCACTCACTCATACTCAATCACTCACTCACTCTGCCACTCTTTCTCACTCACTCACTCCGTCCCTCTCCTCACTCACTCACACACTCCCTCACTCACACACACTCTTTGTCTCACTTAATCACTCATAACTCACTCATACTCAATCACTCACTCACTATGTCCCTCTTTCTCACTCACTCACTCACTCACTCACTCACTCACTCACTCACTCACTCACTCACTCACTCAGTCCCTCCCTTTCTCACTCACTCACACACACACACACACACACACACACACACACACACACACACACACACACACACACACACACACACACACACACACACACATTCTTTACTGTGATGTCATTAGGGCCCTGTAGTCTATGCAGGACCTTAGTGACTTGTCATTCTTCTCCACGAAGAGGAACCCTGCTCCAGCCAGTGATGACGAGGGACGAATGATTCTGGCACCAGAGAGTCGCTGATATAAGCCTCCATGGCCTTTCTCTCTGGTGTGGACAAGGAATACAGGCAGCCCTTCGGGGGCGACGTACCAGGGTTGAGGTCAATGGCACAATCGTAAGGGCGGTGGGGGGTCAGGGATGTTGCCTTGCTGAACACCTCCTGGAAGCCATGGTATTCAACCGGTACCCCGGCCAGGTCGGGAGCAGGGGAGGAACAAATGGAGCGCTGGGGCACGGCGGCTTGCTTTAGGCAGACCTGATGGCAGGATGGGCTCCACCCCACAATGGCTGCCGTAGCCCAGTTGATGTTGGTGTTGTGGCGGCGGAGCCAGGGGTAGCCCAGGATCACACACACACACACACACACACACACACACACACACACACACACACACACACACACACACACACGCACTCACTCACTCACTCACTCACTCACTCACTCACTCACTCACACACACTCTCATCTCTATCACCAGATAAATGGCCACTAACTTCTTGGTTTCTCTGGCTGTGGATGAGGGGGCTTCCACAGCGACAGGTGATGAGGGGACCGCTAAGGGTCAGAGGTCGCTCCCTCCATCAGGGCTTCTCCAGCCGGGACTTAGAGAAACTCAGAGTTAGCCAGCCTGGGGGTGGATCCAACTTAGTTTTCATTTTGTAGTTTGATGTTTTTCCTGCTGAGGCAAAGCAGGGGCCAGTATAACCTCTCTGGTCTCCCTCTTTGATGTCTCACCCAGTGTCTCCCCCCACCAGGAGAGAGAAAGACAGACAGACACATGGACTGGTGGAGGAGGAGCACACACACTGGCAAAGTGGGTCGAATAGGATAACACCTCTCTCTCCCTCGCTCGCCCTTCGAAACGTTCTCACTCTCTCTCTCTCTCTCTCTCTCTCTCTCTCTCTCTCTCTCTCTCTCTCTCTCTCACGGAGTAAAGAGCTGCTGAGTGTCCTACAAAGCACTATCGAAAGGCACTACTCTAAAGCCTCAGAGTACTCGCTGTGAACCATGACTTTACCCTTCCCACCCCCCTGCTGATTATACTTGTGAACCCACCCCCACCCCACTCACTGACCACATGGACTCTCCTGTATATAGTGGTCATTGTTAATGGTCAATCTCAATTTCCGTTTACGTTCTCCAGGTTTAATAATGCGATGCGTAGCATAAACCCTAACAATAAGGTTCGCCTCAGCGGTCGGCAAAGTGTATATTTATTTTTCCTAATCTACATTTCTAATAATCGTATTAAGCCAATATCTATAATCTTACTCTATATTCTCACATTTCTCTTCTTTATAATTCCTCTTACTGTTCTAGGGCTTTCTGCTGTGACATGTTAATTTCCCATCATATCTATCTATAAATCTAGTATACAGTATATAAGATATGTCTGTTCTGGCCTGAAGCAGTGGCTCTGGTGTGCTGCCGGCGCTGCTCATTTACATGAAGTACCCAGCATGCACCTGTAGCTGTCAACACACTATAGGCTGGGCTCCTCTCTCTCTCTCTCTCTCTCTCTCTCTCTTTCTCTTTTTCTCTCTCTCTCTCCCTCTGTCTCTTTTCCTACTCCCCCAGGGTTAATGGACTGCAGCTACCAACACAAACACCCCACCACCACCACTACCACCACCACCCCCACCACAATGGCTGGCTTCCTGCCTCTCTCTTGACTAGATCTGTTCCTGGGCTGAGAGACAGACATGCTGAGCAGGGGAGCTGGTCATGGTTTCATCGGCCAGATCCATGGTTGCATGCTGTTATATTTATTCCTGTGGGTCTCTCTCTCTCTCTCTCTCTCTCTCTCTTGTCAGTCTGTCTCCCTCTGTTTTTGACATGTCACAGATGAGTGCTATGTCTAATAATAGCTAGCCTCCAAGGCTAGCAGTGCTCAGAGCCGCCATCACACTGCTGCAACATTCACAGAATTATTAAAAAAGAAACAAAGCAATATAGATTTAAATCATTCCATCAATCAAAATCTTTATTTATTCATCAGTGAACTGACACATCATTCAAGTGTGGCCTCATTACAGTAGAGTATGTAAAGTTGAAAAGTTCTAAAAATAAGATAATCCAATAATACAATTACATAAAAATGATTGATTCCTGAAAGAATATTGTAAATAATACCAATAAAATCAGCAGAGACAGACAAATAAGCATATAGATTGAAATAAACCAAATTATGTATTTATACATTATAGCATTGCATTGATTTGTGACGAACATCATACATCATAACTAACCAATAGGAAGTGTACAATCCCATCTGGAGCATAACCAGCTATGACGACGTATTCCTGCCTATCTGGGTGTTTATTGTTCTGGAGGATACTTGTCATTATATTCTCATGACTTTCATTATGATAATGTGAACATATCAACAGCAATTACAATCTAAAAATATCGTATGAAAACTAGAGGGCCTTATAGTAAGGCCTAATAGTCCTTAAATTAAATCAACTGTTTCTTAGCTCATAAGTAATCCAACCACCAAGTTTTGTCGAATTCCGTCGTTGACAGACAGAAAAACAAAACCATGTACCCTGTTTAATATCACCTCATATAACATAAATGTGTGTTGTGCAAGACAGCCCTAATGTGACATCAGGTTGTGTATCATGATCATTATTATCATCATCATCATCATCATTATGGCGATGATATTTGTTCAATTCTCATTACTTATTATTACCTTATATTATATTTATTATTACCTCATTACCTTATTAGTATTATTCCAATGGAGAATATCACTGGAAACACCAACAAACTTATTGCTCAAAGTCATCCTTGATGCAGCGTTGGCCGTCGTCCTCCGTGTCATCTTGGAGGACCCTCATCTCCTCATCTCAGTCTCACATCTAGAAGATAAGGAAGGAGGGATGCTCTTCGGTCAGCCAGTAAATTGATTACTTCCTCTCTTCTGATGAGGGTTTTTTTTTTTTCTCTCGTTTTTCTTTGTGCTGTCGTCAACGTCTTTCGCTTTCGTTTTCCTCCTCCTCCTTGCCCTCCTCCTGTCTCTCTTTTCTATTTCCTGTCTGGGATTACGACGGTTTGTCGAGGAGATTAAGATTCATCCCCTCTGCTGTGACATTTATTTTTCTCCGCCGCCTCGAACACTCCAGCGCTAAACCAACGAGTCAGCAGGTTTGCCAAAATGTTACTGACGGACCCCCACGCCTGCTATTATTCCGGGGGCCCTTCTATCGTGACTTACTTAATTAATAAAACTGTTTTAATATATATATATATATGTATATATATAATATATTATTATTATTATATATATTATTATATTATTATACTGTTAGCACACGGCTTACAACAGGCTAGCGTCTCGCCGGAAGGCACGGGTTGGACACACGGTGGAAACACGGTGATGGTGCTGCATTTTAAACCACACCGCAGTTCGGCAAACAGAATCATTTCTCTTAAAGCAGTAACATCCTGCTCATACTACAGCGATAGCAGCCGAGATGGAGAGCTTAACGCTTTTATTTCATACTCATGTTCTCCCCTCGGCAGTTTGTTGCAAAACGGCCGGAGAATAAATGTAACTGGAAATGTACTGTACTCAGCGTGACCTTGACCCCAACCTCCCCCACACACACGCACACGCACACACCCACACACACACACACACACACAGACACACACACACACACACACACACACACACACACACACATTGCCTCAGCCAACAGCACACACACACACACACACGCACAAGCACACACTGCCTCCGCCAACGACACACACACATGCATGCATGCACACACACACACACACACACACACACACACACACACACACACACACACACACACACACACACACACACACACACACACAAGCACACACTGCCTCCGCCAACAGCACACACACATGCATGCACGCACACACACACACACACACACACACACACACACACACACACACACACACACACACACACACACTGCCTCCAACAACAGCACACACACCCACACCCACACACACACCCACATACACACATACACACTCATGCATGCAAGCAGGCATACACACCACACCACACACCACACACATATTCCTTGGTCTGGGTTTGATTCACTGGGATGATATTGACCGGAATATTATATACAGCCGTTGCTGTAATATTTCTTATCGTCCCACCGGAAAATAACTCATGTAGACGTAGTAGGAGGAAGAATGTTATTAGTGTAATACATTGGGCTATCTTTTATAGTTAGCCGTATCTCTTATGGTACGACGCGCTGTCATGATAAGGATGCTGCTACCGGCCGGGGCCTATAGTCGCAACAACAACAAAAAACACTGAACTTTTTAAACAGAAAGAAATATTGTTGTTATTGCGGCGCCGTTGTACACTCATTAAGTTCGTTTTTATAAAATAATAGTTTTATAAAAAGATAAAGACACTTTTTGAAGTATTGCCACAGAGGCCAATCCCACGATAAAAAAATGTTTATAACTATTATTGATTTGGTACACAGTAACTCAGTACGTGCGGCGAGAACTTGTTTTGTATTCTCCTGAACGCTTCAGGCAGTTTACTCCTAGTCGGCCACCACAGTGAATTTAATAAGAGTTCATCTCTTCCCTCGACCTCTTGTCAGAGCTCTGAGCTAATAATGGTTTTAATATTAATATCTCCCCCTTGTATAACCAGTAAATACTACTACTACTTTAACTACCGCTAGTGGTAGGAGTAGTACTGCTATATGACTTCTACTACTTCTACTACTAGTACTACAACTACTACTATAACTACTTTTACCACTACTGCTAGGAGTAGCATTGCTATACGACTACAACTACTACTGCTACCACTACTGTTACCGCTCTTGCTAGGAGTAGAACTGCTATACAACTACTACTACTACTGTTACTTATACTAATAGGAGTAGTACTGCTATTAATACTTACTACCACTACTACTACTTATACTGTTACTGCTACTTATACTTTAACCACTACTACTAGGAGGAGTACTGCTATACGACTAATACTACTACTACTGTTACCACTACTGCTGGGAGTAGTACTGCTATACAACTACTACTACTACTACTGCTAGGAGTAGTACAGCTACACAACTTATACTACTACTACTACTACTACTACTACTGTTATCGCTACTACTAGAAGTACTGTGTACGACTACTACAAGTACTGTTACTGCTACTTCTAGGAGTAGTACTGATAAACGACTACTACTACAAGGTCTGTTACTACTGCTAGTGGTAAAATGACTAATACCATTAATATAACTTTAACCACTGCAATTTAAAAAATGTATTACCAAAATACTATCAACACATCTCATGTCTGACAAGACAGAACAAGGCTCTTGATCACTGCTATACCACCATCAAGCACGCTTATCGCGCTGTTGCGCAGCTGGCTTTCGTCAAATCAGACCACGCCTCTATGCTTCTACTTCCCGCTTACAAGCAGAAGTTGAAGTCCACGGCCACAGTTGTAAAGAACGTGCGTCGCTGGATAGGTGACGCCTTACTACACAGGGGGGGCTAGAAATAACTGACTGGAGTGTATTCAAGACTACTCACCATGACTACAAGCATGTGTATGCAGATCATGTCACAGCATACATTAACAGGGTACCGCTTTCACAATTGGCGACTCCGATCACTACAAGAAGGCCAAGTGTGAACTCAAAAAAGCCATCAAGAAGGGTCAATTGGTTTACAAAAACAAATTGGAATTACAGATTGGGGGCTCTGACACCAGACGTATGTGGCAAGGTCTGAGGGTCCTCTTCAACTACAAGGGGAGTTCAGGGGCAGTCACCAACAATGACCCTAAGCTACCAGACGAGCTAAACAAGTTTTTCGCTCGCTTTGAAAGGGACCATGAGCCGACCAACAACTTGAACATCCACCCAGAGGACGACGTCCTACAACTGTCCGAGTCTGAGGTCCGCAGAACCTTCAGGAGGGTGAAGGCAGGGAAGGCAGCCGGCCCAGACAGAGTTCCTTACCACGTCTTCAAGACCTGCACCTACTAGCTGGCTCCTGTGTTCACCAACATCTACAATGCATCACTCCAACAGTCTGTCGTTCCGGCGTTCTTCAAAGCGACAACCATTGTGCCGTTACCCAAAAAGACC
>CM051011.1:1237500-1260000 GCA_027704905.1 Muraenolepis orangiensis
TCATTATTATAATGATGGTGGTGACCCCCACCAGTTGAGAGCGGCTGCCCCCAGGGTCCAATGCCCTGGTTGGGAGCCAGCGTGATTACCCAGGCCCCCACTGACCCATTTCTCTCTCTTCTCTACCCCGTTCTCTACCTCTCTCTCTCTCTCTCTCTCTCTCTCTCTCTCTCTGTCTCTCTCTCTCTCTCTCTCTCTCTCTCTCTCTCTCTCTCTCTCTCTCGCTCTCTCTCTCTCTCTCTCTCTCTCTCTCTCTTTCTCCAAACACCTCCAAGCGACTGTCAGCCAGTGTTTGACCCTGGTCTTGTGAGAAGAGTGACATCCCAGTGTGGTGGGGGGGGGGGGGGCTTTAATCAACTAGAGATAAGGTAGGATGGGATGCCCTGAGGGTCTTCTGGCAGGACATAAAGGAGACCGCTTCGGTCCTGATGATCTTTTTAAGGTGTCAGCGGCTGAGACGGGTCCTGTAGCCCTCGCCGCTCGGGGAGGGGAGCGCGGAAGAGGAGAGAAGGGAGAAGAGACGGGAGGAGCGATGGAGGAGAGAGGGATGAGAGAGGAGAGAGGAAAGAAAGGGGAGAGAAGGAGGAGAAACTGAATCAGAGAAGGAGAATCAGCAATACATATATTCAAATCTATGCAGAATCGAACTCTGTTGTTGGGTTGGAAAAAACACGACACAACAAACACAGCAAAGGGAAAAAAAAAAACAGAGGAAGCCCTGAGATGTCAGTGGGCTCAGGGGAGAACCCGGGAGAGGAAGGAGATTTTAATTAGTCTCCTGAACATAGACGTCACGTTGCCTCTCCTCACCGTATGTAAGAGAAGAGAAGAATAAAAATGATGACAGTAATATAAATATTAACAATGATAGAAAAGTCCATCAGTGTTCTGCTCGGGTGTTCTGGGTATCTGGGGTTGCTCAGGCATCGTAAGAAAACTCAGTTTGGCTGTCAGTGGAATGACAGTTGTGTGTGTGTGTGTGTGTGTGTGTTTGTGTGCGTGTGTTGTGTGTGTGTGTGTGTGTGTGTGTGTGTGTGTGTGTGTGTGTGTGTGTGTGTGTGTGTGTGTGTGTGTGTGTGTGTGTGTGTGTGTGTGTGTGTGTGTGTGTGTGTGTGTGTGTGTGTGTGTGTGTGTGTATGTGTATGTGTGTGTTAGCTCCTCATTAACACCGCATTGTCCTACCGGCTTGCCAGAGCTCTGTCTCTCCATAACACGCTTATTCATTCAGACGGGATTGTGCCACTGAAACAGTGTTTTTCAAAACAACAAGAAACCCTCCGAAACACTTCCTACTTATCTCTGCTCCCCTTCCAGAACACACACACACACACACACACACACACACACACACACACACACACACAATACACTCACACACATACACACACACACACACACACACTGGTTGTGTTTTTAAATATTCCCCTCGATTCGTCCTCCACCTTCCAGTCGAGTGCTCACACACACACACACACACACGCCGTCACACGCCCACAACAGTGGCACCCTCTGCCGCGCGGTGAATGGCGGGTCCCATCGCACCGTGCCAGGAAGTGGTGGCGGCGTGTAATCCAAATTACTTCCTTTTGTCAAGTGAATCGTTTTACCGACATGTCATTTTATAAATGCATTTATTTATTTATTTATTTTTGCATCTGAAGAGGCGTGTGTGCGCCCGCAGCTCTCTGGTGAACGATGGTTCTCTCTCTGCAGCCGCCAGGTCCTGCCTGAGGTTCTCGTCTATTGATATTTAATATTCTGAATAATATTGAATATAATATTTAACATCATGATAATATTGAAAATAATATTGAAAATCATGATAATATTGAAAATAATAATTAATAATATTCAATATCGTTATTATATTTGAAATAATATGCAAAATCATAATAATATTTGAAATAATATTTAACATCATATTATTGATAATAATATGTAATATCCTAATAATATTGAAAATAATAGTTAATATCCTAATATTATTGAAAATGATATTCAATATCATAATAATATTTGAAATCGTTTTTAACATAATAATATTGATAATAACATTTCACATCATAATAATATTAATAACAATATTTTTTTGTAGCACCAGACAATATGCAAATACATCCGTACATCTGCACATAATGGATGTGATGAAACAACAGAGAGAGCTAGCGGTTAATGAGGTAGATGAGGGGGCCTGATGTCTCTAGAAACGACAGCGTAACGGAGACGGGACAGCTGCTCAGTTACGACGACGGGTCCCAAGACAGCTGACAGATAATCGAGGCCCCTGCGGAGCTTCACCCGCTGCGTTGGACGACGTGTGTGTCTCTTGGTGTGTACGTACACACGGTGTCTGGACATCCTTTGAAAGTCGGGTCAAAGACATACCTGCTGCAAACACACCCAACAGAGGGTCTTATTGTTAGTATTATAGAATAACTAGTAGTGGTCTTATTTTAGTTGTATTGTAGTATTATAAATATTATGACTATTAGCCATAGTATTAGTAGTAGTTGCAGTAGTAATATGATTAGAATTATGTTGGCTTAGGGTTAGTTTGAGTAGTAGTGGTAGTATTAGTATTGTTATCATGAGTACCGTAGTTGTAGCAGTAGTAGTAATATTATTATTATTATTATTCAGGGTTAGTTTTAGTAGTTTGGTAGTATTAGTATTGATGTTTTTAGTAGTAATATTATTGGTATTTATATGTGTACACCACTGAACCACTGTTCACTCTTCAAACTAACAAAGACAGCTTTTGTCCTATCAACTTCTGCAAAAGTTTATTTGCCGATACTCTAAATTTACACTGAAATTAAACCCTGAATAATTGATACAGCTATCAGTTATTCCTTCACTGCCATCTCTAGGTCTGTCTCACCTGTAATTTACATTTCAGTCTGCTGTATGGGCCTCCCAGAAGCTGCCACCTGTGTTGAATGTGCAGAAAGTGTTTGTATTTGAAGTAAAACTTGGCTAAATGGTTTCTTTCTCTACTTTCTGAGCTCAATAGTAGGTTCTAAATTTAGTCCTGAACCAAGCACGGATATAAATATAAACCCTATTGTGTGTCTGCACACGAGCGTGACACGCGTGTGTGTGTCATCACGTCTGAAAGGAAAGCAGCAACAAGAGTTTAGTTTGGAGATTTGGAGATTCAAATGCACACACACCATTTTAACGCAAATGGGAAATGTTCACCGGGTCTATTAAAGGTCTCCTTAACCGCACTCTCATCTGCAGAAAAAAACGGATAAGCTTCCACAATTCTCTCTGAGCCCTCCTCGGGGGATGTCATTGGCGTCGCCCTTGAGATCACGTGACCACGCCTCCGTCGCACACTACGCCGCTCCTCTGCCTCCTCTCGGGACCGCCTCCCTACTCTCTCCCCCATCTCTCCCAACTCTCTCCCCTCCCCCTACGGCGGGACCAGCCCCACTTCTTAATCATTACAAGAAAACACAGAATAAGCCACCGAATATCAGCCACACGGAGGCTGAACGCTTTTCTTTCTGAATCCACCTATGCCCCAATGGCCACATATAGGGGGCGGCAGTAGCTCCGGAGGTCGAGCAGGCTAGGAAAGGATTGCCGGTTTGATCCCCCAGCTCATCCTAGCCAAGTGTCGAGTGTCCCTGAGCAAGACACCTAAACTGAACTGGTTCTGACCAGCTGGCTGCATTCATGCATGGCTTACACCGCCGTCGGTGTTTGAACGGCTGACTGCGAGGCAATAATTGTAAAGCGCTTTGGGTGAGAGCGCTTTAAACATGCAATCAATTTACCATTTACCAACTACATTCTCCCTGCTCCATCGGCTGTAAGGTCCCCAGCGTCGGACGGCGGTTATATCGCTAGATTAGCAGCTAGCTCACCGGCGGCCACGCGTCCGACACCGGCGTCTTAACCAGACGCCGGCGCTGCCACGGCTCTTCGGAGGTCCCCTGTGGTCCTCCCAAGCAGATGGAGCCTGCCATTGTTGTTTAAGCCGGGGACGGCGACCTCCAGCACATCTGTCAGTGTGGATAAAGGGGGAGGATGCAGAGAGACAACTTGTTTTAACTACTTGGAAGGAAGAAAGAGAGATAGAGAGAGAGAGAGAGAGAGAGAGAGAGAGAGAGAGAGAGAGAGAGAGAGAGAAGGGCGCCACCCAGGCATACATATAGAGAAGAGAGGGTAGGGGGTAAGAGGGATCACCCACACCACACTCAATCTCTCCCTCAAAGTCATGTGCTTGCAATTGAGGACGAGAAGCGGGAAAAAGGATTAGCTGGTTTTACACCTCCCCCCCTCTCCCTTCCTCCCCACCGCACCCCCCCCCCCCCTCCCTTCCCCCCCACCGCACCCCCCCCCCCCTCCCCAGTGAAAATGTGTTTGCGGAGAATTAAGCGGAGCGTCACGGCCGCTGCTGCCGAGGCTTTTCCCATTTTACAAAGCAAACATGAAAGCACCGCGGTGGTGTTGGGGGGAGGGAGGAGAGACGGCCCAAGGTGAGCCACAGCGGGATATCTGATCCCATCTGATACCAGCGGGAACTTTTCATTTCACGGCATGATGTGAAGGCTTTGTGGCTTCTGATTGGCTGACGGGTAATGTGAAGGATGATGGGGAGAGTAGATAATGAAATAATTGGAAGATTGGAGAATTTGCCCCCCAGTCAACTCGCCCGCCGTGTGTACAAACACTTAGGACAAAGTGAGGCTGCTCTCACGGTCTTAGTTGGGCTTTTCTGAAAAAAAATGGTGGATTGTTCTTTTCACCAATCAATTCAACTTTATTTATTTATGGTGTTTTTTTTGTGCTAAATTGCCACCAAGTGCTGAACAAGAACATGAGTTTAATATAATATTTAAAAGGAAGAAAGCACCTCTTTTCTGTCTGTCTGTCTGTCGGTCTGTCTATGTGCGTGTTGTCTGTCTGTCTGTCTGTCTGTCTGTCTGTCTGTCTGTCTGTCTGTCTGTCTATGTGCATGTTGTCAGTCTGTCTGTCTGTCTGTCTGTCTGTCTCACTGTCTGTCTGTTTGCCCTTGTGTCTCCATCAGGTGCTCCAAGGCAGGGAAGGCAGCCGGCCCAGACGGAGTTCCATCCCGCATCTTCAAGACCTGCGCCGACCAGCTGGCTCCTGTGTTCACCGACATCTACCATGCGTCACTGCAACACTCATCCCAGTGTGCTTCAAAGCGACAACCATTTGCCGTTACCCAAAAAGACCAAGGTAACATGCCTCAATGATTATCGTCCCGAGTCCCGAGACCCACTCCAGTTTGCATACAGACCAAACGCCATTTTCCTGGCACTACACACGGCCCTGCAGCACCTAGACAGGAGGACACCTACCACCTACGTAAGACTGCTGTTCATTGACTACAGCTTGGCGTTCAACACCATCATTCCCTCGAAGCTGGTCCTGAAACTGAGGGACCAAGGTCTGGGCGCCCCCATCTGTAACTGGATTATGGACTTCCTGACGGGCAGGCCTCAAGTGGTGAAGATTGGGAACAACATCTCATCCACTCTGGTCCTCAACACCAATGCTGCTGCACTACTGGCACTTTTAATACTTTTAAAGATTTTGTAAAAAAAGTCAATTCAACACATGTTAATATCATTTAACGGTCACGTTGCTGCTCTGAGGGAATGGGGAGTAAGCATTCCAATATACCTGTTGCAATTGGCCAGTAAAAATATCTTGTATCTAGCTGGTGTTTCATGTCGCCAGGGTGAACCTCACCCTGGCGACATGAAACACCCTGTATGTTTATCAGTGTGTATCTGCGTGTATTTGTGTGTGTGTATTTGTGTGTATCTGTGTGTATGTATGTGTGTGTGTGTATCTGTGTGTGTGTGAATGCATCTGTGTATCTGTGTGTGTGTGTGTGTGTGTGTGTGTACCATGTGATGTGATACCATTTTATTAGCGGCTGCGTCTCTGTACAGCTCCGTTCCCCGACCCTAATCACACCCCATTACAGGCAGATTGAATTGTGGGTAAATAGGACATAATGGGGACACGCTGGGCACTGATTGCTCCCATCACCAAAAAAATAAAAATAGTCAATTTAATTTGTATTTGTTTGGCTGCGTGAGGAGGATCGCACCTTGATGTCACAAAACGGGGCAGAGTACAACACACACACACACACACAAAAAAAAACACAATTTCTTTAATGCAGATGGAAAACCCCTGGTTCAGCCCAAAACGTTTTGATTTTAACAGTTTGAAATAAGGCTCGTCAACAACAGCTGTGATGGCCAGTGTTCCCTACCAGAGGTTTGCCGAACACCAATGAGCAAATGTGTGTTGATGTCATGACAGGTCTGCAATTCGCGGCCATTAGCCGTTGACATCTGAGGAGACAGTAACGGAAGGCTTTTACCCCCCCCCCCCCGCCCCCCCCCCCACACACACACACACTTGTTTATCCTTTGTACCTTCGGACGATTTTCCGGGCGAGCAGGCAAAGTGGCTGGTGATTGGGCGGCGTGGTGCCAGGTGTGAAGCCTCGTTCACGCCAACATGAGCGCCTAACGGCGCCTCACATGACGGGTGAGCATCTGCGGCGGCGAGGGTCACATCCTTTATTCAAACAAACGTTGATTCTGATTATCTTCGACACACCGCAGATCTCTTTGTTCACTGTCTCATTTCTCTAGATGTCTTTCATCTAGATCTCTTTACTCTAGATCTCTTTCTACTAGATATCTTTCTTTTCAATCTCTTTATTTTAGATGTCTTTCCTCTGGATCTCTTTTTTTCTAGATCGCTTTCTTCTAGATCTCTTCATTTAAGAACTCTTTCTTCTGGATCTCTTTCTTCTAGAGGTCGTTCTTCCAAACTCTTTCTTCTAAACCCTAAATGACCCCCAAAAACGTAACCTCCCCCAACGGACGTGGCTACAATAGACGGCTTGGTTTCCACCGCCACATAAAAGCACGACCACCGCTATTTCCACCTCTTCCTTTTCCCCCTGGCGATATTCAATGGTTATTAGCGTTTTGACCGGCTGAGATATTTTAATTAGTGTTTGTTCGCCGTCTTCTTGGCGCAAACGTGTGTAGCGGTATCACCTTGTCCTCCGTAATGGGCTGATAGGAATGTGATTGGACAGGCGTGGAGGAGACGGATGGGCGGGAAGATGGATCTCCACACAGGATAATTAATATCTACTGTAGGTGATGGATGGGGATGTGATAACAGAACACGGAGCAGAGATGAGAACAGTGTTCCAGGATGTAAGGGAGGGGGAGGAGGAGAGGGAGGAGTTGCAGGGAGGAGGAAGAGAGGGAGAAGAAGGGAGGAAGACAGGGATGGAGGAAAGAGGAGTAGGAGGAGAGGCAGGGAGGAGAAGAAGGATGGTGGAGGGTAGGGAGAAGGAGAGGGAGGGAGGAGGAGAGAAAGAGGGAAGGAGGAGAGGGGGGAAGATAATGAGAGGGAGGGAGAGAGGGATTGGGGAGGAGGAGAGTGAGGGATGGATGTGTTAAGTCAGGGTTTTTTACATGGGGGAAATTCAATTATGTTTAAGTTAAAGTCATGTAGAGACACACACAGACATGCAACACACATAAACACACACACACATTCAGACAGACACACACACACACACATTCAGATGTACACACACACACATAACGTATTGATACAACTGCCTCCAACACATTAAAAAAGCAACGTTATTGCAAACTTTTCTTAATATCATTTTCTCAATCCTAAACACATCTGGGGCCTGGCTTGTTTCTGTTTTGCGTTATATTCCAATGTACTGTATTGTATTTCTCTCTCTCTCTCTCTCTCTCTATTTTTTTTTTTTACCGGACAAATACGAAACTTACCGGTCATGTTTCAACAAAAGTCTATGTTACAACTATAATGTACACCTAGGTTGACAAAAGAATGACAACGACCTTAAATCAGTTTGACTATTTTATGAACAACCGAAACGATTAAACAAAACAAACTGGAACGATTGAGCAAATCCTCTGCTGTGATGTCTTCACACGATTCTGCAGGGAGAAGCCCCTCTCTGCTGGCATGCTTGACACAGGCAGAACACGCCATTTTAGCCAGTGTAGCCCAGTCAGGGTACAGCTCGGTGACCTCATAAATGAGCACTTTGCAAGTTGTCGCAAAAGTTAAACCCCCATAGCTGTGGAGCGCTGTCATCGCTGCCACTGCCTCTCGTCGGGTGAGCTTGACATCAATGAGAGGTGTGGCAGCAGATTCAGTCACTTCATGGCGTTATCTAAGTTTTGTATGAGCATTATTACCGGACATTTTGACCGGCAGGTTTTGACTTTACCTCTACCTCTTTACCTCTTTAATTTACCTCTGAAGGTGATTAGACACCAGGGACTCAGCATCCTCCACGTTTTATCGTGTGTGTGTGTTTATGTGTGCGTGTGTGTGTGTGTGTGTGTGTGTGTGCACAAGGCTGTCACACGTTTAGTTGCCTGACAGCGGTGGTTTTCCTTTTCGAAGGACCCTGATGTCCTTCAAGCGGAGAACCACTGCCTTCAGAGGCAAAGTACCACCAGGTCACGGTGTGTAACTTGTGAATAAGTGAAAGTGATCTATTGTGCTCTGCTGTACGATGAGAGACGCTGCTCAACCTATACCAACAACGCACCGCCCTCTTAAAGGCAGGTCGATGCAATGGTAGCTGACAGGGAAAGTCAGCGGTTAAAAGATACGGCACAAATAGACGGATATAATATGGATATCTCTGTAAGTCAGACATCGGTCACATGGTCCATAACCTGCTGCAGGAGGGAATAACTTGGACCAGGATGCAGGCCTCATCCCTATTCCATGTGATAGCCAGCTCAAAATATGTGGAAAAAATTCCAGGAATGACCAAAATAGCAAAAAAAAAAGAAAATTGCAGAAATGTACATACTTACATTTAACATAATTGCCTATTTACATATTTACATAATTGCTTACAGCATCCGGTTATTCTATGCCAGCGGACAATCATGGACGTAGCGTGCAGTGCAGTTAATGTTATGCTGCACATGGATTGTTGCGTGTGGGACCCCGGAGTAGTACAGACAGAGTCGGAGGCAAAAGCAGTTCAATAACCCATAGGAGTCCTTATTGGATATTGCTCCAATGAATAAACTGCTAGAAGGTGTGAACAATCAACTATGTGTGTGTAAATTATGGAAGGAATAATACAATGTGTGAGTGCGAAATGGAAATCCAAACAGGGGGTGTTGTAATAATGTGCTACGGGGAATAGATGTCCAAAATGAACACAAAAATATCAAAGAAATCAAAGTCGAAAAATCCAACAAAAGAAACAAACAAGCTAAATAGTCCAACAGGGAAAAAACCAGGAGTACACAAAACAGGTCTTCACGGGGAATCACAGAGGAATCGGCTAGAGAGTCTCAGGTTGTAACAACGGGAAGGTTCTGGCAACGAGTGACAGGGGAGCGGAGTCTAAATAGGGAACTTAATTGGGAATAGGGAACAGGTGCGCTGACGTGACTACGGTCTTCTGGGAGGGAATGTTCTCCTTGGTGTAGTAACCCCAGGTGGACAAGAGGGGGAGGCGGAGGAGCGTGGCTGGAGAGGAGAGTGGTGTGATGCTGGAATCAAAACAGCACCCCCCTCCCTAGGGGCGACACCAGGGGCCTTCGGGGTGGTCCTGGTAGGAGTCTGTGAGCAGGGAGGGGTCGGCCAGGTCGGAAGGTGGACCAAACTTGAGCTTAGGGTAAGAGGTGCGGAGGTGTAGGTCCCGAGCCAACAGCCAAACCCTCTGACCCGGATGGTAGGTAGGGAGGGAACAGCCGTATCCAACTCCTGCTGGGGAAACATGGGGGGTTGATATACGAGGGAGCACTCATGCGGCGACATACCCGTGGCAACGTTGGTCATAGAGTTGTGCGAGTACTCCACCAAGGGCAGGACCATGCTCCATGATGCAGGGTTGCTGGTCGGCATCTGAGAGGGCCTCTAGGGACTGGTTGGCTCTCTCCACCTGCCTGTTGGTCTGGGGATGGTATCCGGAGGAGAGCTGACCGTTGCCCCAATTCCCCTACAGAAGGCCAGCCACACCCTGGACGTAAACTGGGGACCACGTTCCTACACAATGTCTTGAGGGATACCATGGAGGCAGACAGTGAGTCAAAAGGATATCTGCGGTCTCAGCAGAGGAGGGGAGTTTGGGTAGTGCGACATAGTGGGCTGCCTTGGAAAACTGGTCCACTATGGTGAGTATAACACAATTACCGTAGGAAATGGGGAGACCAGTTACAATGTTGAGGGAGATGATGGACCAGGGACGACTAGGGATCGGTACAGGTCGCAGGAGACCAGCAGATGGACAATGGGAGGATTTACTGCGAGCGCAGATATGGCAAGCAGCCATGAACTCATGAGTGCCCGTCTCCATGGACGGCCACCAGAACCAACGGCGGAGGTAGGAAAGGGTCCGGGTTGAGCCAGGGTGTCCCACCAGTCTGTTGGAGTGGCCCCACTTGAGCACGCGGGAGCGGATGGTGTCCTCTGATATCGGGCTGGCCCTCTCAGGGAAGAGATGGGACAGGGCGTCAGCCTTGGTATTGTGGGAGCCCGGGCAAAAGGTGAGGGTGAAGCCGAAACGGCTGAAGAACAGGGACCAGTGTGCCTGACGTGAATTCAGCCGCTTTGGCTGTACAGAGGTAGGTGAGATTTTTGTTGTCCGACCAAACCACAAAAGGATCAGGGTGGGCTAGTACCGGCACTGCGGTGAACAGGCTCTTCAAGGCAGAGAAGGTCGATTCTGCCTCTGGAGCGGAGCGGAGCGGAGAGTGGAAGTGAGGCCCGTGAGAGGGGCGGCCACACGGCTGAATTTCTGAATGAAACGTTGGTTGAAATTTGCGAACCCCAGAAAGCGGCGCAGTTGCATTCTGTCTTTGGGTCGGGGCCACTCCTCCGCGGCCTGGATCTTTCTGGTGTGCCCCTTCTCCATGATTTTGGCACTTCTCCGCCTTGACAAACAACTTGATCTCCAGGAGACGTTGGAGAACCAAACAAACGTGCTGCCGGTGCTCCTGCTCAGACCGAGAACAAATCTAAATGTCTTCCAAATACACCACCATGAACACAGCATATCCCAGAAGAGATCGTTGACCAAGGCCTTAAAAACAGCCAGGGCGTTGGTCAATCCAAATGGTATCACCATATACTCAAAGTGTCCGAGGTGGGTATTGAACCCTCGTCCCCCTCCCTGATGCAGACAAGGTGGTAGGCATTGCGGAGGTCTAGTTTAGAAAAAATGGCCTGCTGCCACCAGTGAAGACGAAGGGCGGAAGATTCCAGATGCCAGGGATTCGATGAGGAGAGAGTCGATGAGGAGAGAGTCTCCTGTCCCCAGGATAGCGTGACAGGGAAAAGTCGGTTCCCAGACAACCGCTGGTTGGGAGGAAGGGTCACCAGGCTCACCAGGGTTCCCAGCCCTAGTGAACCTGGCCTTTTGGCGTCTGGGGTCGGTTAGGACAGATTCGGATGAGGCGTCCGGCCTGTCGACAATAGAGGCAGAGTCGGTCCCGGAAGCACTGGTCTCGGTACAGAGATGGTTCATTAAGGAGCAGGTAGGGGTTAGACAGTACAGACACAGATCATTAAGGAGCAGGTAGAGGGTAGACAGTACAGAGACTGGTCATTAAGGAGCAGGTAAGGGTTAGACAGTACAGAGACAGGTTATTAAAGAGCAAGTAGGGCTTAGACCAGGGGTTCCCAACCGCCGGGCCGTGGACCGGTACCAGGCCGTGGAGGTGTTACTGCCGGCCGCGACGCTGTGTGTTTATCATCATATTTTACTCAAATAATTAGAGTATAGGTGAACGGCGGGCGGTATAATCTATATATAGAGATTATATATATAGTATAATCTATATATATAGATTATATAGCGGTATATATGGGCGGTATAATCTATATATATAGATTAAATATATATCGGCGGCATAACGAGAGACTTTCAGTTGCACGCGCTACTAAAGAGACAATGCGCTAGTGACGTGTCGGTCGCGAACGAGCCGGGGTTTGTTACGGGTGCTCCGCGTACATGCGCGTTTATACTGAAATGGAGCCCTGCCGTTTTGTTAGGGGTGTGTGTTGACACACACTTTGACAACCGGTCCGCGAAAATTGACAACCGGTCCGTGAGATTTTTTTCATGTATCTGCCAGTCCGTGGCACACAAAAGGTTGGGAACCCCTGGCTTAGACAGTACAGAGACGGGTCATTAAGGAGCAGGTAAGTGGTAGACAGTACAGAGACAGGTTTTTAAGGAGCAGGAAGGGGTTAGACGGTACAGAGACGGGTCAAAAAGGAGCAGGTAAGGGTGAGACAGTATAGAGACGGGTTATTAAGGAGCAGGTAGGGGTTGCTCAAGGACACTTACAGGTTAGGCCTTGGACATCGGGGATCAAACCCAGAATATTTTGGTTGGGAATACCCTCATCACTATGCTGCACTCCAGTTCACATAACTTTCTTAAAGAATGAATTATTCATATGCACCCAAATTCTTTTGATATTTGATTTATTAATTTTGATATCCGATAAATATATATAACACTGATGTTGTTATCAACTCGCTTTTTTTATGTGTGCAACTACACAGGGGATACATTTGAAGCTTTGAGAAAATACATAAATGATATAGATATAGGATTGATTAAGATATAGGAATTATCTTTTTGGTGACAAAGACAATTCTCAACTCGAACCCAAACCATAAATTATATTAATATTGATGTAATATGTATGGCTTCCACTCTACGGTTAGTCCTTACCCATAATAGTTTTAATCAAGTATTGATATTATGTTTGACATTAGTGTAGATAAATGTTGTTGTTGTGCTACAATCATAACCAAGCAGTCGGTATTAAGATGTAATACCAAAGTCTTCTCGTAAACGCAAATATTTTGAAACAATTTGAGATAGTTGTTTTGTAGTCTCTTTTCTGAATATGGTAAACATCATCAGAGGAGGAGCCGTGAGGACAGGGTGATTGATGATGTAGCTTTGATACGCATCAGCTCAACACAAACGCTACATTAGCATTTTTAACAAATGGCAGCCAAACCCCTCATTTTCCACTTCTTGCATTTTTGTTTGTCTGACACGTTTATGTGCAACCATATATATATGTTATACGTTATTTTTTGATACGTTATTTTTTTATTTTAAGAACAAATGTCAAATTTATAGTCATTAAAATGCTCCTGAAAAGTGGGAAACATCAATGTACATAAGCACACACACACACACACACACACTACACACACATACTACACACACACACACACTCTTCACACTACACACACTACACACATACACACATACACACACTACACACATACACTACAGACACACACAACACACGTGTAGTGTGTGTCCCTCCCCCTACACTCGTGTGTGTGTGTGTCTAGTGAGTGTGTGTGTGTGTGTGTGTGTGTGTGTGTGTGTGTGTGTGTGTGTGTGTGTGTGTGTGTGTGTGTGTGTGTGTGTGTGTGTGTGTGTGTGTGTGTGTGTGTGTGTGTGTGTGTGTGTGTGTGTGTGTGTGTGTGTGTGTGTGTGTGTGTGTGTGTGTGTGTGTGTGTGTGTGTGTGTGCCTCCGCAGGAGCAGCTATAACTAAGGAGGTAAGCGCTGCCTCGGCCCCCGAGGCCCCGGAGGCTTCCATTATTTGTAATAGCAAAACAATCAGAGTTTATGACACTACCGCAGCGCCTGGAAAGGAGGCTCTGCCGCCTAATTTAATACCCCTTCAATTGGCTACACACTCTTCTTCTCCTCTCTCTCTGTAGTGTGTGTGTAGTGTGTTTGTGTCTACTGTATGTGTGTTGCACCTCTGTGTGTGTGTGTGTAGTGTCTGTAGTGTGTGTGTCTTTGTGCACATATGTGTGTGTGTGCCTCTGTATGTGTAATAGTGTGTGTACATTAATGTGTTTGTGTGTAGTGAGTGTGTATGTTAACGTGTGTTTGTGTATATGTGTGTGTGCACGTACCTCTGTATGTGTGTGTGTGTGTGTTCAGTGACCCTATGTAGTAAGTAGTGCAAAATTTGAAATATATACAAACTAAGGTGTGGTGGGATGTTACCATGTTGTAGTACAGTACAGTACAGGTGAATGAGTGGATGAATTCTCCAGAAGTCCACATGTTCAGATTAAAGGCCCCCCTCATGCAAAAAAGAAAGAAAGAACAATTATATTTAAAATGTTCTTTTTATCTAAGAAACTTTGAAGAAAAACAAAACAACCCTCCTGCTCTTTAATTTCCCCGCCTGTCCTTTAATTGATTTTCTCTTCTGTTACGCAGTTTCAGTCAATTAAAAGTTTGCTTTCATTAGCACGGCCTGCGCTAATGAGGAAGAACGCGCCGTCGTGGTGCGCTAGCTATGCCGCGATGATGATGCTAACGCAGGGGAAAAAGAAGGGCCATTTAATGGCGTCCATTACGCGAGCGGCACTGCCACATCCATCACTCCCCAGCGTCGTTACTTTAAAAGCAGTGTCAGTGTGTGTGTGTTGGGGGGGGGAGGGGTGTAAGAATGTGTAGCAGTGTTTGTATTTAGGGTTGCGTGTGTGTATGAGCATTTCGGTGCATGTCTGTTTGGATATGTGCTTGTGTGCGTGTGTGTGTGTACGTGCAAGCTTGTATGTGTGTGTGTGAGTGTTTTTGTGTCAGAAGAAAGGAGATGCGTGCTTTAAAAATGTAAACAGACACAAAATAGAAACAGAATAATGGGAGTTGACTCTGACACATGCTCTTCTTCCTCCTCTTTCTTCTCCTCGTCCTCATCCTCATACCCTCTCCTCCTCCTCCTCATACCCTCTCCTCCTCCTCATTCTCCTCCTCCTCCACTTCCTTATATTCCCTCCTCTTCTTCCTTTCTCCTCTTCTTACCCCTCCTACCCCTAATTTTCTTCCTCCTCCTCTTATCCTCTCCTCCTTCTTTCCCTCTCTCCTCTCCTCCTCCCTCTTATCTCCCCCTTTATCCCTCCCCCCCCCGTCATACTCCTCCTTCCTCATCCTCTCCTCCTCCTCCTCTCTCTCCCCCCAGCCTTCGTGTTGAGCTGTGCTCTCCCCCGGAGCCCAGCAGGGGGCGATGTGTCGGTGTCTCGGCTGCAGGCCGGCGGCGAGGCCTTCTTCATGTGCTCCAGCGGCTACCGGCTGCTGGGCCCCCAGGTGCTCACCTGCCGCAACGCCACCACGCCCTACTGGAGCGGCAGGGAGCCCACCTGCATAGGTAAGAGACAAGACACGCTGCTAGTTAGTCTGCTATTTACTCTACTGTTAGGTCTACTCTTTAGTCTTTTATTTAGTCTGTAGTCTGAGTTCGAGGGGGTCCAAACCGACTCTCTAGCCGCCGCTAGGCCATGTCTATTAGCATTCTTGAAACACGGGTCAGTGGCTGAATTTAAATTGAAGATAATGAAAGGTAACTCGCCGGGGAGAGAGAGAGAACACACAGTGGCCCCCGAGTGGGAGGCGCTAAAATAAAAAACAACCGCACTGAATTTAATTAAAGCTGACAGAAAGTGACTTGATTGGTCTCTTTGTACATGAAAGCCAATTGGGAAGCGTTTCATGTCGGGTGAAGTACCTGCCTGTCTGGGGCTGCCTTTGATTCCGTGGAGGTTTGTTCTCTCTCTCTCTCTCTCTCTCGCTCTCTCTCTCTCTCTCTCTCTCTCTCTCATGAATAGCTTTGCTTCGTTTATATTCAAAATGTTGTCTCCTGCTGCCACACAAACACTGGCTGGGTCAGGCTATTATATTATCGTTTAACAAAACAATCATCTTCCGTCCTTTCTAAATGAGTATGAGATAACATAACATGAGATGAGGTGTACTTTATTCATCGTAGAAACTGGTTGCGTGTCACAGCAGTACAGGACAGTTATAGTATGTTTCTATTTATTTGAATTAGATTTTATGAATAACTATTACAGTTATTGTGGCAATCGCTAAAACACATTTTTGGAAAACAGGTCTAATTTTGTATAAACAGGATTCACAAAAAAACTCCTATCCTGCAAAACGAAGAACTTTTGTCTTTTTATAGCGGTTACATCCCGATTGATGGGTCCACATGAAGCAGCCAGGTGTTCGGCCAGGTGTCACATCTATCACATAGTATAGATGTAGTCATCTATATATATATATATATATATATATATAGGCTGATGTGGGTGTGGCCGTTTAAATGGCAGTGTTTTGAAATGGCAAAGAAGTGATCAGAAGTGATGAGAACTGGAGACTTGAGGTTCTGAGGTTCTGGAGACTTGAGGTTCTGAGGTTTTAACACTTTTCACATGGAACATTGGCCGTCAAACGGCAAATTCTAACTCACCACCTGTGTGTCAGAATTTGGTGAAGACACAAACATACGTTATATATTTCGCTGAAACTCGTAATTGCACTTATACAAAGGAACATTAAAAAAACAATTCAGTTCAGTATGACTCGTGATAGAAGCAGGGTTATAAGTGTAGCCCTAGTGGAGCTTGTTGGCAGGAGAATACAGTAAGTATGTTATACACAATAACAACAAAGTTCACACACTTTTCTGTACTGAAATCGAATGACTATGTACTGTTTTGTACCATGGCATCAGTCTTTATATTTATTGTTTATTTTGTCCCTTTCTCCTCACTATTTTCTCTTCCCCTCTATCTCTCTCTTTCTCTCTCTGTGTATTTATCTCCCTCTCTCTCTCTCTTTATCTTTCTCTCCTCTCTCTCAATCTCTCTCGCTCTCTCTCGCTTTCTCTTTTTCTCTCTCTCCCCTCTCTCGCTCGCTCTCCCCATCCCTCTCTCTCCACATCTTTATCCTTCCTCTCTCTATCAACCTCTCTCTATTAATGTCTTGTGTTCTTTCTCTCTTTACTTTCTCTCTCTCCCCCCACTCAGTGTCTTGTGGGGGGATGTTGAAGAATGCGACCCGGGGCCGTATTGTGTCTCCTGGTTTCCCTGGCAACTACAGCAACAACCTGACATGTCACTGGGTGCTGGAGGCCTCTGAGGGCCGACGGCTACATGTGCACTTTGAGAAAGAGGCCCTGGCAGAGGACGACGATCGGTGTGTGTGTGTGTGTGTGTGTGTGTGTGTGTGTTTGTGTGTGTGTGTGTGTGTGTGTGTGTGTGTGTGTGTGTGTGTGTGTGTGTGTGTGTGTGTGTGTGTGTGTGTGTGTGTGTGTGTGTGTGTGTGTGTGTGTGTGTGTGTGTGTGTGTGTGTGTGTGTGTGTGTGTGTGTGTGTGTGTGTGTGTGTGTGTGTGTGTGTGCGTGTGTGTGTGTGTGTATCTGTGGTATGCCAATGGACAGGAGGAACTGCAGAGCTGCATGCTCGCAGTCACAAATGGCCTTTTAACATTTGAACAAAGCCATGGGGGTCTGGCTCTTCTTTCTTCAAAATGTATATTGCTATGGTTTCTGGAGGTTGTGTTGCTAGGGAAGTAGTTGTGTTGCCATGGTTTCAGGTGGTTGTGTTGCTATGGTTTCAGGTGGTTGTGCTGCTTTAGTGTGAGGAGGTTGTGTTGCTATGGTTTCAGGTGGTTGTGTTGCTATGGTTTCAGGTGGTTGTGTTGCTATGGTTTCAGGTGGTTGTGTTGCTATGGTTTCAGGTGGTTGTGTTATGGTTTTAGGAGATTGTGTTGCTATAGTTTTAGGAGGTTGTGTTGCTATAGTTTCAGATGGTTATGACGGTAAGGAGGTGGTTGTGTTGATATGGTTTCAGGTGAAAGCATCCTCACTAACTGCATCACAGTGTGGTATGGCAACTGCACTGTGTCAGACCGGAAAGCGCTGCAGAGGGTGGTGAAAACCGCCCAACGCATCAAGGGATTACCACTCCCTGCAACAAAGACTACCCACCACAAACGGTGTCTGAAGAAGGCAAGTAAAATTGTCCAAGACACCTCTCACCCCAACCATGGACTGTTTGCCCTCCTCCCCTCCAGGAGGCGTAACAGGAACCTTTGTTCCATGTTTAAAAGGCTCAGGAACAGCTTCTTCCCCTCAGCTGTCATCTCCCTGAACTCTGTACCACGATGACAGCCGCCCTGCTGCCCCCCGCTGCTCCCACCCCCACCTTGTCACCCCGCCTCTGCTGCCCACCGGACGAACTCTGAACTCTGCTCACTATATCCTATTACCATCAATGTCTTTGACTGCCTTGCACTGTAATAATCACTCCCTATCTCTACCTATAGTTAACATATTTATTGTTTAAATACCTGTATGAGAGCCATGTAAATGATTTACATTTTCACATTTTTAGTGTACCTCCAATATATATATATTAATCTTCAACTGTTGATACAACTGCATATCCCTCCTCACTACCTGCTACACAGGTCATTTACATATATTTATCCTGTCGAGAAAATTGCATACTTCTGCTCACTACCTGTTGAATACTTGTATACATACATGTATACATATATATATATATATATATATATATATATATATATATACCTAAGATTCTGAACATATCTTATACATACTCCATAAGTTATTTTATACCGTTAATCAGTTTATACCGTTTTGGACGAGGTGGAGAACCTGCCCAACGAGGGTGTGATGAGCACGGGACGACACCTCTTCGTGGAGTTCACCTCGGACGGCACACTCACCTCCACAGGGGCCGCCATCCGATACGAAGGTAGAGGACATGTAAACACTGGTACTGGTGAAGTGATGTGGAGGGCGCTGCTACACCCAACATGTAGCACCTCAGAGCTGCTGTAGGTACGGTAAGAGAGTTAAAGAGAGAATTACTAAGTTAGAGAGTAATAAGGAGAGAGCAGAGAAGAGCAAGAGCGTAAGATTTTGAAAATAAAGAAGCCCAGAAAACCTCCCCATCCTCTCTGCTAACTCCCATGTTTGTCCACTATTGAGAAGTGTTGCATTTACACATATTCAGTTCAGCAACTATTAAAAGCAATGTGAAGCGGCACTACGAGATAAAGCACACATCTTTTAAGCAATCATACCAATTGCTTAACACACATTCATCACATGCATTTTTTTTTTGCCATCTGATCGGCTCTTCTGATTGGCTGTTTATATGAGCTTTGATCGATTGGTTAAGAGTTGATATCTGTCGATAAGGATAAGCGACTTTTATACGTTTTCTTTTCTCTAAACAACACTTTTTATTTTTCGCTCACTTCATTTTGGACTCGCTAAATGTCTATTTTGGACGCAAACATGTCTTATTCCCTTATTCCCATGTCTTCACCCACGTTATTAACCCTCCTTATGAGTTCTGGAAGTTTTCATTCGCAATCGTGTGTGTGGAACATTCAGCTCAGTGGCTGAGCACATGTTGTCATTCAAGGGGCTGGCTGAGCTTGTGATATATATATGTATATTTATGTATGTATGTATGAAGGCATACTTTATCTATTTGTGGTCTTAACGTTGTTGATCAGCAGCTAACAGATTTAAAAAATAAATGCTACATCATTATTTTAGCTTACAAGCTAAATTAAAATAGGGAGTAGAGGACCCGTTGTGTTGAGGGAGAGGGGCTGGCTGGGGAGGCTGCCCAGCCCTTCGTCTTCAAACACTAGATGCACCCAACATATAGAGCGGCCTCTCTCTCTCTCCATCCATCCAAACGTCCAACCACTCTCTGGCTGAGGGACTGGCTGGAGGCTGAGGGGGCTGGCCTGGAGGATGAGGGGGTCGGCCTGGAGGCTGAGGGGGCTGGCCTAGAGGCTGAGGGGGCTGGCCTGGAGGCTGAGGGTCCGGCCAGTGAGGCTGCCCAGCCCTTGTCTCCAAACACTAGATGCACCCAACATATAGTGCGGCCTCTCTCTCACCATCCATCACCCTCGCGGGTGTCTTCCTCGCTCAATACACACTGACCTTACCTCTTTAGACCGCCGCAAGGTAAGACACTTTCAGACTTAGGGGGGGCAGTAGCTCAGTGGCTCGGCTTGGGAGCCGCAAGGTCGCCGGTTCACGACCCGGAAACACCAGGTTACTGCCTAAGTGCCCTTGAGCAAGGCACCCCCTACACTGCTCCCCGGGCGCTGTACTAATGGACTGCCCACTGCTCCTAACACTAGGATGGGTCAGAGAACTAATTTCCCTCGGGATAAAACAAGTAGTTAAAATTGAAAAAAACTTGTTCAGGGAGGTAGTGGGAGGAGACAAGACAACATCGTTTGAGTTCAGAGCTCAGGGAACATATTGGAGGAGCTGCGATGTCTGTACTTCATGTTCTTTATTGAAGGCCATTTCTGTGGACCTTCAACCTTAATACGATTTACTTTTTGTACGAGAGTGAGTAAAGTCAAAGAGCCAGGCGGCCCTCCTGCTGTGTGTGCGGGCGTGACCGCGGGTTGCACCATAGTGACGTCGTTATTTCATTTGCAGCATTATCTTCTCTGATCTTAAACATAGTCATCTATGCTCTGTTTTTTCATTTCATGGGCAATATCAGTCATTATAATGCACGTACTCTACTACACGTACAGGCTAACAAACATGTAGGATGGGAGCCATAACCAGGGGACATGCTCCATAATATGTCAGAGGAGGAGAAGACATCCCTCTCTCTCCCTCTCTCTCTCTCTCTCTCTCTCTCTCTCTCTCTCTCTCTCTCTCTCTCTGTCTCCCTACTCTGTCTCTCCCTCCCCCCCCCTCCCTCTCTCTCTCTCTCTCTCTCCGTCTCTCTCTCTCTCTCTCTCTCTCTCTCTCTCTCTCATAATTGTATTATCAGTCTTTTCTTCTGGTCTTATCTTTCTCATTCATTGCCTTATCAGTTAGGAGTTGTATTTTATCACCTGCTTCCTACCAGGTGTAATAAATATGTTTCATATGTTCACTAACGACAGCATATCTACTCAACAAAAACGTATTTAAAAGAGGATTGATAAGCATCCATTATGTGTTATTATTGTGTTGCTCTGCAGTAACAGCTTAACATTGTAAATCCCAGATACGTTTTACACAGAATACCTTCAACAGAGTAGCATAAATTGACCATTCAACTGGCTGCTTGCACATTGGCTACTGTTATGTTTCATATCCCATATCAACATTATTTACACGCACATATAAGGTACATATGTGGCCAAAGAAGAAGGTTACATGTATAGCGGCTCAGAGAGAGAGCGCTCTACACCCTCTGTGTGTTCTTAATGTGCATCACAATTCATACTCATTCAATACAAATCAAAGTACTAACTTCCAGTTTTGATTGAAAGTACTGGCTGCCTCCCTTCCTGCTTTTTCACTGCGGCGTTATGTCAGATCAGCAAGACTAATATGTTATACACACAGGTGAAATACATGACTTAGACTATGGAACGTGAGGACATAAAAGTGTGTACAGCCATTCCATTGGTGACATACAGAGATCAATTGGATGCTCTCAGCCCAGCTTGTGAGGGATTGCACAATCCGAGAGGCTCAGCTCGTCGCTGCCTCCCTTTGCGTCTTTCCCCCGGATTTGAACAGGAAAATACACAAATTCAGCGATATTGACTGTACAAATGATTGGAATGATTGGAATCATACACAAATTACATTTCTATCACAGATCAGTGGACAAATATTTATTTATTTGTTTTTAATCATTATTTTTTTATTTTTACATTTCATGATGGCAGTGACCGCAAGTCACTGTGCATTACGTTAGGTTGCGCTACATTACGCTGCGCTACATTACGTTGTGTTGCGTTGTGTTGCATTAAGTTACGTTGCGTTGTGTTGTGTTGCATTAAGTTACGTTGCATTGTGTTGTGTTGTTGTTGTTATGTTGTTATGTTGTCTTACGTTGTGTTGTGTTACGTTGCGTTATGTTATGTTATGTTATGTTGTGTTACATTGACTTGCGTTGTGTTAGGCATATGACAGCAATGATTGTCTGATATACTTCCACACCCCTGAGTCCCTGCAGGTGTCTCGGTCGGGCTTTGTGTCTTTCCTCCTATTTAGGGAAGACGTGATTAGTTTCGTGGCCCGAGGCAGCGGCGATAAAGTACAGCAGTATAGAGACACGGGAATCAAACCTACGTCTTAACAGCCCGGGCGGATGGAGGGGAAGGGGGGGAAAGACACAGAAGAGAATAAGCAGTTAGAATAAAACCATTGTTAGCTCATTCATGCAGTCAGTCATTTGCAATCATGGTAAACACGCTCCAATTGATATCGCCGGTGCGGTCGGCAAACAACTGGGAGAAGTACGTCAAACAAAAGCTGCGGGTACAATAACCCGTGCCCTGGAGATTAAATGGAGGAAACAAACGTGGAAGGGGAGACGTAATGGAGCTGAGACACGAGCTCCACATCCCCACAGTCGCACCTTCAGGAGCGCCGGGGCTGTCTTACTCAACAGTTATTTCCCCCCTGTAACAGATAACGGTGAAATTGAGTTCCTCCCATGCGTTACACGCCGCTTATCTTCCGACACGATGCCTCAAAGTGCGTTGGATTCAGTATGCGGGGTGGGGGAAGGGGGGGGGGGGGGGGGGGGGGGGGGGGG
>CM051011.1:1265000-1267500 GCA_027704905.1 Muraenolepis orangiensis
GCCTCCTGAGGGAGGTTTTCCAGGCACATCCAGCTGGGAAGAGACCACGGGCAGACCAAGGTACAGGTGGGGTGATTACATCTCCACACTGGCCTGGGAACGCCTCGGGATCCCCCAGTCAGAGCTTGTCGATGTTACCAAGAAGAGGGAAGTTTGGAGTCCCCTGCTAAAGCTGCTACCTCTGCGACCCGAAAACGGATAAGCGGTAGACGATGGATGGATGGAATGTCACATACACATATAATAGTCATAGTTTGATGAATTTAATTTCACATTTATATTGCAACAAGGACACTAATAAAGATTCTGGTTTTATAACCACATGATCTGACGGAAAGAAATGTCTTTCTCATGGCAAGAAACATACTGTACATAGTTTAGCATGCTGCAAGTCCAGAGAGAGAGAGAGAGAGAGAGAGAGAGAGAGAGAGAGAGAGAGAGAGAGAGAGAGAGAGAGAGAGAGAGAGAGAGAGAGAGAGAGAGGAACAAAGAGGTTTCATTTATGGATCAAACAAGGGAGATTTCATTTATGGATCAAAAGGCCTTTGTCCTTTGACCACGGCAGGCCGGCAGGAGGTAGAAGGACAATTCAACAGAAGAAGAAGATGAAAAAACACAATGAGCCACAAAATGAGAGAGAGAGAGTGAGAGAGTGAGAGAGGAGAAAGAATGAGAGCGAGGGCGGTCGGACGAGACCATTTCCTGGCAAAGCAATCTTCCGCTTGTATTAATATGTGTAAATAGAGGTGGACAAGCAGCGGGAGGAGGGGGGTTGCGATGAGGGTGGTGGTGGTGACGGCGGTGTGGATGGTGGTGACGGTGGTGTGTGTGGTGTGGGGCGGTGTGGGTGGGGTGGGGCTGTGTGGGTGGGGTGGGGCTGTGTGGGTGGGGTGGGGAGGTGGAGGCCGGTTCTGCATTTTAAAAATCACTTTTTGGGGTAAAACTGGTGGTTGTGTAAAACGGGCTGCGTAACGACATGCAGAGTAAACATGGCGGGGAGCAGCGGACATGTAATTGATACTTCCCTCCCTGTAGGGGATGGAGGGGGAGGAGGGAGAGGTCTGGGAAGAGTAAAGAAGGAGGGAGGAGGAGGATGTAGGACGGGAGGAGGGAGGAGGATGAAGGAGGAAAAGGGGGAGGGGGAGGACCAGGGAGGAAGAGGTCCTGAGAGGGAGGGAGGAGAAAGGAAGAGGGGAGGACAAGGGAAGGGGGAGGGAGGAGGTCAGGAAAGGGAGGAGAAGGGAGGATAGAGGAGGATGACGGAGAAGGACAGAGAAGGGAGGAAGAGAGAGGAAGAGGAGAGGAGGTGGGAGGAGAACAGGAGGAGGGAGGAGGAGACGGAAGGAGGAGGGGGAGAAAGGAAGTCGGGGGAGGGAGGATGGGAGGAGGGGGGAGGGAGGAGGTGGAGGACGAAAGAGGAGGTTGGGGGAGGGAGGAGGAAAAAGGAGACAGGAAGAGGAGGGGGGAGGGAGGAGGACGGGGAGGGTGGAAGAAGGAGTGTTTATGTATTTCTCAATGTTGTTTTTAATTGTTTTTCGGTTTCCAACTATCTAATGGCCGTCTGATGGCCAACACAGACCAGAACCCTCGCTGGGACATCGTGACACCTGCCGAATGGGGAGAGCAGGGGAGTCTCCCCCTTTCCCCCGCTCCACTTCTTCCTGCGTTGATTACTTCAGCGGGAAACTACCATGTTATTTTGTGGCTCCCCGGTTTCTGAATAAATGTCAAGCTTTGCTCCCCCCCCGATGGAAAGGTTAATGCATTCTTAAATTAATCACGATGGCCACCTTCAATCACACCGCAGGGAACCCCGGAGTTCACCGTGGCACCCCTTATTCTCTCTCTCTCTCTTCCTATCTCCTCTAATATCTCTCTTCCTCTCTTTCTATCTCTCTCTAACTCTCACTCTATGTCCCTCTCTCCCACTATCTCTCATCTCCCTCTCCTCTTCTCCTCCTCTCCCTCTCTCTCTCCCTCTCTCTATCACTCTCATTCTCTCTTCCTCTCCCACACTCTCTATAGCTCCCCCCTCTCTCTCTCTCTCTCTCTATCTCTATCTCTATCTCAATCGCTCTCTCTCTCTCTCTCTCTCTCTCTCTCTCTCTCTCTCTCTCTCTCTCTCTCTCTCTCTCTCTCTCTCTCTCTCTCTCTCTCTCTCTCTCTCTCTTTCCTCCTATCCCTCTCTTGCTCTCTCTCTTCCTCTGTCTCTCCTCCCCCCCCCTTGTTTCTCTCCCTCTCTCTCTCACACACACTTATCCATTCACACTTTAACGTAAAAAAAAAAACGTACGTTTTTTTGACAAAACATCCTCTTGCAGCCCTCTCTTCTCTCTCACCTACAGTAAACATAAAGAAGCAGACTTGTCTTGTCAATGAATATGATAATGTGCGGAATACACAATCCTTCATTACTTACTCATATTTACATCAACACACAATACAGCATCGGCATTTTCCTAACGGCCAAACAGAGGGGAAGGGAGAAAAAGGGCTCTTG
>CM051011.1:1272500-1285000 GCA_027704905.1 Muraenolepis orangiensis
CCCAAAAATGCATACATATTTTATCTAATAACTTATTTTTTCTAATTTTTTTATTCATGTTTTTATGCATGTATTTTATTTCTATATTTTGTTTATTCATATGTTAAAATGTAACTGCACAAACTGCATTTGTATGTCAAAATGTCGTGAAACCCAATAGTCATCTATCATAATTTCTCATTCTATCGGCTATTCATTTCTCATGTATCACCAGCAGAGGGCGCCCCTGAACTATTCGTCCTGGTTCTGGCCGTTCATTTCACGAATACGTGGATTTGTGGATAGGCAATATGTGCTTTTCCCGATTCATCATGTACCATTTGTGACTGCTCATTACTTACTAATCTTCGCTGGCTAAATGATTTTGCACCATCTGGTGCTCATATGAAGTTGGCCCATATGGAGACTTCATGGCTGGCAGCCCTGGTGGATCTAGCGGAGGGATCAGGTATGATTCAAATCAAGTCAGCCCTTGAGAGGAGAGTGATTAAGGAGCGCCTTTCACTCTACAATGTGGACGGGTCAAGACGTTGAAGAGCAAGATGTTCAAGAGAACTCCTCAAATTAGACCCAGTAATTGAAAATCCACAAGACTTAGCATTATACATTAGCCTTGTGGACATGGGGCTGATCTGGTTTCTTGCCAGACCCAAACCTGAAGACTGTGAGGCTAGGAACGGGATTACAGTCATTTAGCAGACACTTTTATCAAAAGCGACTTACAATAGTGTGTTTCAACAAATGGTTAGGGATGATTTGGGATGGTTAGGGATGATTAGGAGTACCGCTGGAGTGACTACCTTGATAAGATCTGTGCTATCATCTTCTCAAGCCACGCCATGCCATCCTCATCATCCTCGTCACGACAAGTTGACCTTCCCCAGCATAAAAGGATGATGAGCATGATCACTGGCAGTGACCCACACTCAGGCTTCAATAGGCCTGGGAGAAGAACGTGGTAAGAGAGGATGATTGGAGGATGATGATTGATCCTGGGCAAAACCTATTAAGATGCGGGGGGTGAGGTCTCAGTTAAAAGATGAAGTCAGAGCATATATGAAGGCAATTTGTCCCCTCCATCATTTATAATGAAGTGCATATGTGACCTGCGGCAGGCCGAGTTTCCAAGTGGCACAACTGAAAAGAAGAGAACAATCGTCTCCCACCTGATGACTTTGGAAGGACAAACTACATCACCCACCTATTGCCAGCTTACAATTACACCTGCTAGAGCATTCTTCTCCCATTGTCACAGCCGGGAACTAGTGATGGGAAGTGCTGGCCAGTGCGTCACACTTCCCGCCTTGCCCACAGCTCACACCTCAGATGAGATTCAGATGAAGTAGTGATGTGATAGGAGTCAGTGTGGAGAATCAACAGATTCAGATGAAGAGATATGGTTCCGTCTCCTCATTCATCCACCTACAACAAATACGTGTTATCTGCTTAGATTACTTTAGAGCATCCCGCTCTGTATATTGTGATTTCCTCGCATTTTCCTCAATCACTCTTTGTTTCCTTATATTTGTGATCTCGAAAATGTGCATTTTTACTCTTAAGTGTTTTTTCAGTTTTTAATGGTTCAGGTGGCTGTGTAAGCCAGTGGGAGATGCATTTGCCTCCAGACCTGATCTTACAACCATTAGGTTACTAGTTGATCATTTATTATTTAGGAATGCTATCTTTTCAGCACCATATGCTAATTTACCTGTCATGTTTTTCATTTCCCCAACCCTTTATTTGATACAGAGTATCACAGTTAGAAACTCTCTTGAGCATGGAGACTTTTTAGAAAAATAAATTTACAATCTAGATGGCAGCCATCTTGGAAAATAGCGAACATGTTGGAATTTCAGGTTGATTGTATCCTGTATGGTAATTATACTTTCCATAACTCAACTCAGCATACGCAGAGCTTTAATTCAAGCCTTTCAAGCCCTTGAATTTGAAGGTCGAAAATAGGTCAAACCAAACCATAATTTAAGATTTCCTTGACCCAAATAGTGCCATGTACAATGCAGCATTGTACACTGTAAAAAAAAATCTGGGTAGAAATGTACAAAACATTTACATAACAACTATATTTTACAGTTTAAAACTGTTACTGTAATTAGCCCAATTAGCATGCCCACGCTGCTATTTAACCAATTATTTCAGCAAGATGTAAATGCAGTTGTTGCTTATTGTACATTAAATCCCATTAAATTTCACTGAGAAATTCCGAACTTCCGAACTTTTCCGATAATTATTTAGCATATTTCACTCAAAATATGTTTATAATGTAGTGTATTTTACAGTATTAATGACAAGAGTTTTACAGTAAAAGCGATATCTAAATAATGTTATTGAATGGGTCGGTGAAATTTCTTTAGTACAATATAAAGGCATATAATCATGTTCTACATTTGGGTATTCAGTTATTCTAAATATATTATATAATTGTGGTGTATTTATTTGAGTATCTCCACAAAAAGGATATTGTGATACATTAGTTTTGTCATTAACATTTACTGGTGGTCAGTGGTCAGTATATCAATATAAAACCTCAACCCTAATGTGACTAATTATACCAGATTACTAACAAGAATCTTTGGCATAAATGATGTTAATACACACCACAACTTCACCACAACAAACAGATTAGAATTAAAAACAGCCATGAACTTAATCAGAACCATTGGATGGACCAAGGTAAAGTTCATTACATCTTCAAACCAACCCTCAATATCTGAAAAGCTGAAATGAGCAGAACACTTTGTAGCACGTGTTTGTAGCTAGCTAGATTAATTCTTCAGATATTTCTCTGTCTGTAATAGTTGATTTTTGCCATACATCGGTTGGCATCCGATTAAACTCCCGTTCAACAATCGGTATTCTTTCATGCTTCGATACATGCTCATTTACATAATTATTTCATAGCGACTTCAAACAAATGCTTTGTACATCAACATTACATCAAAAACAATCACTTTCAACCCAACAATTACATGCATTTTATCAAATTCATCCAGAGAGAAATGAAGGGTGACACACGACTCACTTAGTCGTCATTTATTTCTTCAATATATATATTACGAAGTCCCAAAAGTTCATATATTTTTATTTTATATATATATAATTATCTTGTGCGCACAAGTTGTTATGTGTTGTGATTACAAGGACATTTCTGTTCTGAGGACCACAGGGGTAAGTTGCATTTATAAATTGATTTCTCAAGTAGGCTATGTTTGAAATATGGCAGCATTCAGTGCTTTATTGTGACATCTCTCTCTCACTCACTCACTCACTCTCACTCACTCAATGTGCTATGTTATTGGTGGGTGAGCTCGTTGAAGATAGATTTCTGCTTCTCCTGACTCGCCAGTTGAGGTGACATTTTCTTACAGTTTTTAATTTGCTTTCAGTTCACTGTGACCCCACAGAAAAGAAGCTGGAAAAGGTACAGCTCTCCTAAGACCCAATCAGTGTGCCATTAAAAGAAGATGAACAACCACCTCCAGATGACAATGAACAGCACAATGAAGACCAAAAACCAACTGTAACTGTCCTGATGCTTTTAGATTAACAAGACCTGATGATCCAAACACTATATATATGTTATCACGGAGGAAAGAGAACATTTGCTCATTAGTATGCAGACAAATGCTGGTTCAGAGAATGGCTCTAATGTCCCTGACAACGAGAGTCTTTCCAATGACGTTTCCATAGGGGCGGGGCTTCTTGACAGGGGATTTGACAGTCTTGATGATACGATTCCAGTCAATCAAATGTCAAACAATGTGGTTGTTGAATGACATTATTTGAATGACATTATTTGTGCATTATTTTTGGACAAAAAAAACAACTATTTAACTGCATTATGTGACAGTCAAGCTGTATATGTTGTACAGACAGACACCATCATAAAGCATCAAGTTAAGTGTTCAAAGTTGAAAGTGTTGCATTTTTAATTGACCCTGACTCTGTTCTTGATACAGTTACACACATATGATTGTTAGTGTGTCTTTCATGTAATACAACTGGACAAAGTCATAGCTTTGTATTATTCACAGCAGACAGCAGGCTGTGTTAATCCCTTTAAATGTCCTGTATTTCTAAATAGGCCTAATGTATTTAATGCTATTTAAAAAAAAACTACATCACTACTGATCAAAACTAGATCACTAAATCGCTACTGATGACACACGAATGAGTGAAGTATAGCACGTAGGCTAAATATAGATCAACAGTTTCCAGAGGGCATTTACTGGGTAACGGTAAGCCAAGTTTCTCCACTAGTGTCATACAAAGATCAAATATATCTTCATCGCAAGGAACACAACTGCGAAACACACGTTGTCCTTTGGGCATATTCAGCTCCTCTCGATCGATTGTCATAGCACAGTCCTCAGTGTCCCATAACTCTGTGGTGGAGTACATCACATTTGGGATTCCGCTTCGCACAAGTTAGTATCTTGTGCGTAAAAGATAATAATCTTGTGCGCACAAGTTATTTATCTTGTGCTAAGAAAAAATTACTACCCATCCTGGTCTGCAAGCGATTACAGGTCACCTAAAACAAGCTGCTCGACTGGTCACAATGTGGCTTCAGGCGCAACTCATCATGTGCAGACGCAGTACATATACTCCATGAGTGTATCACCAAATGCGGCGAACAAATCTACATCCTGTATGTCAACCTAACGGCTGCATATGATAAGCTTCCGCGGAAGCTCCTGTTCTACCTAGTATACAAACGCTTTAAGTGCCACCGGTTAATCAACCTCATAAAAGCGATATATACAGAAACTACCGCCGCCATCAAAGGACACAGGAGAGGGGTGCAGGCAGGGTGGTATTGAGTCACCCCTTCTCTTTAATGTATACCTTGATTTTGTAGCGCGCAAGTCGGCCAAGCAAGCAGCAATTAACATCAACAACACACTGGTAGAATACGGTCTTATGTTGTCAGTGAAGAAGACCAAAATGCAGGCTGTCAACTCAACAGAGTACGAGGAGGAAAATCTGATAGAGCTTAACGGGTCCAAGGTCAAGAACTCCAAAGTGTTCAAGTACTTGGCCATGAACATTGACCCGAACGACAACTCAGCCATGACCGCACATCGCATAGCCACAGCATGGAGCAAGGACAGTGAACTTAAATGCATTTTGACCGACCATCGCATAAAAATGGGTATTCAACCTAACTTTCTACAGGCCTATTGTCGAGCACGCCTCACGTACACCGCACATACAAGGGATATTAGCAAGAAAACTTTGGTCAGCTTAGAGCTACAAAGTATGATAAAAGAAGGCCACAAGAGGCGCAACAGCCCACCCACGCGTGACAAGAAGGAGTCACTACGAGCTTATAACCAGCAGTAAGCAAGAGTGGGACTACGCATACATCTACAACAACGATGACATCTACCGCATCACCGGTGCTGGTCACCTGGATGTTTTCATTTGGAAACAAACGATATACGTTGGCTTGGTCATGTAATCCACATGGAAAATTTAATTTCCACAGAAGCAGACGCTCATCACCAAGAACCAACAAAAATACTCACAAGACCGCTGGCTCAAGATAGAAAAATGGACGGGCCTTGACAGAGGCCAGATCAGGGTGAAATCATTTCATAGCTGACTCGACAGATTGGGCAAGACCAACTACTCCCAATGGCTAGCCGTTCATGGATGACATATACTGTAGTGTTCTGCACTGTGCGCACACGTTATTTATCTTGTGCGAACAAGTTAGTATCTTGCGCCCACTAGATAAAAATATATTTATATAACCGTAATATATATATATATATATATATATATATATATATATATATATATTCTTAAAAATAAACACACATATACATACCCATATAATATTTCCGTCTGAATGCTTTGAGAAAAAAAGACACCCCCCCCCCTCCCTCCCTTCCACCAATGATTGACAGGCAGACCGAGTCCCTAAGCCAATCTGGGAGGTGGTGCCCTGATTGGTCAGAAATGAGCCGGGAGCGGCCCACTTAAAATGGTCTCCCCTAGAGCAGATATCCTCACACCACATATCACTCACTAATGGCTGCTGGATGCCAGCTTTATAACTAATTACAGCCAGCCCCAGATTAAAATCATAGCTTTTAAATCATCTAGAACTCATAAATCATGACTAATTATGAAATTTTGTTTTCCTGCCTGCCATGCCAAGACTGGCCTATAAATTACAACACGTCACCTGTTACAGCGTTTAGACCGGTAATGGATAGTGTCGCAGGTAGTGAGTGTTTGACATTAACCCAGCCGAAAGGCACTGGCTTTGATCCTAATCTGTTGGTATTCCAATGCAAGATGCCCCATGACCCCCTACCTGCTCCTTAATGACCTCTAACCCCTACCTGCTCCTTAACGACCTATAACCCCTACCTACTCCTTAATAACCTCTAACCCCTACCTGCTTCTTAATGACCTCTAGCCTCTAGCCTCTTGTTGAATGACTATAGACCTGTAGCCCTCACCTCGATTGTAAGCAAATGCTTCGAGAGGTTGGTCAAGGACTTTATTTGCTCCGTGTTACCTGCCACGCTGGACCCATGGCAATTTGCATATCGTCTAAATGATCCACGGACCACACAATTGCCATGGCCCTCCACACTACCCTTTCCCACCTGGAGGGAAAGAACTGTTATGTGCGAATGCTGTTTGTGGACTACAGCTCAGTGTTCAACACAATAGTTCCTGCTAAGCTCGACACCAAGCTTAGAGGTCTAGGCGTGCCCCCATCCAGGTGCAGCTGCATACTGGACCTCCTGTCGGACCGCCGCCAGGTGGTGAGGATGGGCAGCACCACATCAGAGCCACTGACCCTCAACACGGGAGCCCCCCAGGTATGCGTGCTGAGCCCTCTCCTCTACTCCCTCTACACCCACGACACGACAGTGATGGGCCTGATCGCCGGCGACGACGAGACAGCCTACAGGGAGGAGGTCGGATCGCTGGAGCAGTGGTGCCAGGAGAACAGCCTCGCCCTCAACGTCAAGAAGACCAAGGAGCTGATCGTGGACTTCAGGAAGCAGAGGGGAGAGCACAGCCCTATCTCCATCGACGGTGTTGCAGTAGAGAGGGTCAGCAGCTTCAAGTTCCTTGGCGTGCACATCTCCGAGGACCTCACATGGTCCACGCACACCACACACGTGGTGAAAAGGGCCCAACAACGCCTGTATTTCCTCAGGCGTCTGAAGAAATTCAGCATGGGCCCCCGCATCCTGAGAACATTCTATAACGGCACCATCGAGAGTGTTCTTACAGGGTGTATCACCGCCCGGTACGGGAACTGCACCGCACTCGAGCGCAGAGCGCTTCAAAGGGTGGTGCGGATGGCCCAGTATATCGTTGGAGGTGAGCTCCCCTTCCTCCTGGATATATACAACCAGCGGTGCGTGGCCAAGGCCAAACAAATCATTTTATCTTATTTTTATAACTGCTGTCTGTCGTCGGGTATTGCACATAAGATTTTCACATCACTGCTTTATACTTGTGTAAACTGTGAAGTGACAATAAACTTGACTTGACTTGACTTCTTAATGACCTCTAACCCCTACCTGCTCATTAATAACCCCTTACCCCTACCTGCTCCTTAATGGCCTATAGCCCCTACCTGCTCATTAATGACCCCTCACCCCTTACCTGCTCCTTAATGACCTCTAACCCCTACCTGCTCCTTAATGACCCCTAACCCCTACCTCCTCCTTCATGACCTCTAACCCCTACCTACTGTAATTCGTGTGACATTGTATGAGCGGTGAAGTTCCCGGCTCGAACACAATAGGTTAGCAGAGGTCTCTCTCTCTCTCTCTCTCTCTCTCTCTCTCTCTCTCACACACATATTGGGATTTATCTTCAATAAATATAGACTATAGAGGAGCAGACGCACTGTGTGGGCTCTTACGGTTCACTTATAGAAATGTAATCTCACCAGAGTTCTCTCACGGGCCCGCTATCCTTTAAATCTCTTTTTCTTTATCTTGGGGCTTCTGTGGTCATGCTGAGTTTCTCTCGGAGGAGCAAAGACATAAATATATATATATATATATATATATATAAATATAAAATGAATAAATATATATTTTTAAAGCTCTTCTCTCTCTCTCTCTCTGTATGTCTGTTCTTCTTCTTCATCATTGTCTGAGATGTCTTCCTCTAATCTTGGGTTTTCGTCTCTGAGGCTGATTGAAGCCCCCCCCCGCTCCCTCCGATGTGTGTTATGTTCGGCTGTTGTGTGTTTCTGGGGAGAGAACCACTCACAGTGGAGTCCATTTGACACGTGCACACCCCTATACACGTGCACACCAGGGTTTCCTCTAGGATTTTTTCTTGCCGGTCAAGTGTCCGGACAGATTTTATTTTACCGGGCAAATTCTAAACTTAGCGGTCATGTTTCAAAAACAGTCTCTATTACAAACGCAACTGTAATGTACACCTAGATTGACCAAAGAATGACAAAGACCTCAAATAAATGTGACTATTTAATGAACAACAAAACGAACAAGAACGATTGAGCAAAACCTCGTTAGCCGCAAAAATCTATTTCAAAACACCTGTAACATCTGTAGTGTCACGAATGTGATCGTTCGGTGGGACCCAGAACGCAGACCAAGACAGTGGAGCTGTAACATAAAGCTTTATTTAAAACACACATAACACAAGACAGTGGAGCTATAACATAAAGCTTTACTTCACAACACAAGAGTGATCAGGGACAGTCCAGGGGTCTGGGTACCGGGAGGTCGATCCGCGGAGTACCGGCAGGTAGTAGACCGGCGAGTAGTCCGGGACGGGGGATGAGTCTGGGTACCGGGAGGTCGAGTAGCGACAGGTACCAGACATGTAATTACAATGACCGGGGAGCTTGTATAGACGGGAGTAACGCGAGACAGGCGGGTGACGCGGGACAGGTAAAGGATCTCCGGGACATCAACGTGGCGATTCCGTCCAGAATGTACGACGTAACATGAACAAAGTGTGACGTGCTGTACGACGTACGACCTAACCCCGGGGTAACGGGAAGCCAGGGTCTATATACCCCAGGTGAGGGGATTAGCAATCAGCCACGCAATTGCCGACACGTGTGTGTGTGCGCCGCCAGCGCACGTGGCTTGGCCACGCCCCCTGTTCAGTGACGTCGCTGGACGTCATGAGAGGTGCGGCAGCTGATTGGTCACTTCATTCGGTCACCCTTCCGGGGGGGAGGGGGCAGTAATAAAGCTGATCTAAGTTTTGTATGAGCATTATTACCGGACATTTTGACCGGTAGATTTTTAAATTACCGTTTTTTTATCATTTTTACCCGCTAAAAACCGGTAAATACCGGCTAACGGAAACCCGTTAGGTGCACACCCGTATACACGTGCACACCCCTATACACGTGCACACCCGTATATACGGACACGTCTGACTGTGACCTCTGTCTCTATCTGTTCTATCTCTGTCTCTCTCTCTCTCCCTCCCTTCTCTCTCTCTCTCTCTCTCTCTCTCTCTCTCTCTCTCTCTCTCTCTCTCCCTCTCCCTTCTCTTTCCCTCTCTCTCTCTCTCTCTCTCTCTCTCTCTCTCTCTCTCTCCCTCTCCCTCTCCCTCTCCCTTCTCTCTCTCCCTCTCCCTTCTCTCTCTCTCTCTCTCTCTCTCTCTCTCTCTCTCTCTCTCTCTCTCTCTCTCTCTCTCTCTCTCTCTCTCTCTCTCTCTCTCTCTCTATCCCTTACCCTCTCTTGCTCTCTCTCCCCCTCTCACTCTGTTTGCTCTTCAATCACAGGTTAGCAGACTCTCTGTCTCCCTCTCTCTCCCCCCTCTCTCACCCTCTGTCATCTCTTTTATCACAGGTTAGCAGACTCTCTCTCCCCCCCTCTCTCACCCTCTGTCATCTCTTTTATCACAGGTTAGCAGACTCTATCTCTCTCTCCCTCTCTTTCTCCTTCTCTATCTCTTTCTCTCTCTCCACCTTTTTATCTTTCTCTCTCTCTCTCTCTCGCTCTCCCTCTCTCTGTCTCACTTTTGTCTCTTTCTCTCTTCTGTCATTAGGACATTATGACGGACCTCAGCTGTGTCAGAGCTGACCAGAGAGAGGGAGAGAAAGAGAGGGAGAGAGAGAGAAAGATAGAGAGGTTCATAGGTCACTGCAATATGAATCATGGGTGAATCATAAATGATAATAGTACATTATTAGTCTTACCGCTTCACGCCACCCAAGCGGCTGCTCATACACCACCATGGTGTTGTTTCTGGGCTCCTCCAACACCAGGTGGACGGTGTGTTTCACCGGTTTATTGCAGGGTTGTTGTTCCTAGGCCAGTACAATATTAATAACGATGTTAAATAACAACAGTATAATATTTGTTCCTAGGCCAGTAGATGTTAAATAATAACAGTTTATTAATAGTTCCTTGGCCAGTACAATATTGATAATGATGCAAAATGATAATAATATAAAATCAGTTCCCAGACTAATAATAATAATAATAATAATAATAATAATAATAATAATAATAATAATAATAACAATAAGTGCTATATGTCTAAAAGAAAAGAAGCTCAGGCATACTTCCATCATGTAATATTTAATAAATTCAATAGATTGTATCTCTCTCTCTCTCTCTCTCTCTCTCTCTCTCTCTCTCTCTCTCTCTCTCTCTCTCTCTCTCTCTCTCTCTCTTTCTGTATCTCTGCCTCTGTCTCTTTCTATGTGTCTCTCTCTGTATCTCTCGCTCTGTCTCTCTCTCACTCTCTTTATCTCTCCGTATCGTTCTCTCCCTCTGTGTGTCTGTCTCTCTCTCTAAATAAAATAAAATAAAATACAATGAAATATATACTGTATATATATTCCCTGTCTCTTGATCTTTCTCTGCCTCTAGAACTTGCTCTCTTTAGGTCTCTCTCTTTCTGTCATGCCCTCTCTCAATCTCACATTTTTACCCACAGTCACTTGCGCACGCACACACACACACACACACACACACACACACACACACACACACACAGGGACACACAAACACACACAAGGGCACGTGCACAGGGGGAAAGCGCATGCTGTGGAGAAGTAGAGCTTATCTAAGTAATGAATAGGACAGCCTTCTAGTGGCTATTGACAGATACACACACAAGCCATATCACGCCATTTCAGATCCTCCGTGGTCGTCCTTTAAATCATAATTGACTGCCACAGATTTTTCCCACATTCCTCTGTTTTAATGGAGAACACACACACACACACACACACACACACACACGCACATGCACACAACCCACCAGACAGCAGTACATCACAACCATCTCATGTCTCTCACGTATGATAGATAGTATAAATCTTGTTCATTTATTGAACGATGTTCATGTGAAGATAATACAGATATAATTATACAAGAACAAAAAAGATGTTTAGCTTTGCTCAGCATGCCGCTGTGGTTCTAACCTCAAAAGACGCTGGTCAAAAATAATAAATACAGTACATGTGTGTATGTATGTATATATACTATATATACTGTATATATATATATATATAGCCTCTAAAGACTCCAGGAATATTATATAAATAAATAAATAAATACATATATATATATATATATATATACATATATATATAGTGTATATATGTGTACATATCATGTAGGGAGGGAGGAGGGATGGGGGAGGAGGGATGGGAGAGGGGAGATGGACACGTGTACTGACACACTGTACTAAACACAGATACACACACACACACACACATACACACTCACACACACACACACACACACACCCTCACACAATCTCCAGCTCTTTCTTCTTCTCTCGCTCTTTATCAGCGGCAGTCTGTCGCTGCCTCTCCCGTCATGTGTTCAATCACACGTCAGACACATGGCCACGCACACTAACCTTGGCTCTGCCCACTCACCCACCCATCCTTGGACCTGCCCACCCGCCATGGCGCCGCCGTGCTTGCCGTCATCAGTCATGCTCACCTCCCCAGCCTCAGATCAAAGGGAAGACGCTCGCTGACGCCTCCAGGGAGCCCCGCCCCCTCCTCCCTCGCGCTACACACGCGTGCGTGTGTCTGCGTGTGCGTGCCTGCGTGAAGACAAACCTCCCCTCCCCTCGTATCTCTCATCTCTGGAAGCGCTGGCAGCAAGAGAGACAACAGAAATAATGCACAAACTCAATCTTGCGCCCGGGAATGGGGTCTGAGCTCAGCTCCTCACCTGAGGGACTGCGAGAGGTGACCTTGGGAAGCGCGGGGTGCCTCCTTCCTTTGTTGGGCTCCCGAGGAGGAGCAGGGAGTGTGTGGATGTGTGTGGATGTGTGTGGATGTGTCTGCTTGGCAAACCGCACAGGAGGCGACGACCATAGTGGTGTGGCCAAACACATCCAAATTCACACATTTGTTGGACTGGAGAGAGGATGGCAGAGGAGCAAAACACGATGACAGTCATCCTGTTGGGAATGGAGATGAACAGCGACAACAATATTCCTCCAAGTATACCGAACATCGCCACAAAAAA
>CM051011.1:1290000-1304067 GCA_027704905.1 Muraenolepis orangiensis
CCTGGAGTTCTGCTATAACGTTAGCAGCCCCTGACCACCAGTGAGTGCCCCAGATCTACAGACGATGTGATAGTGTGAAAGATGTGTTCCAGATATACAGCAGAATCAATATCAGACACTCTGTTCATATAAGACCTCATAAAATGTGTATTACTAGAAAATACAAACGGATGATAATAAGCAATGGCACCATAATATCCTAGGCCCCTAATATCCTTTATTCTAATTGAACATTTGAATAAAGGACTACATTTGAATGAAGTGATTCTAAATATGAGTACAATGAACTGAACACCTTGTTTTATTGTTGATTTGGTTTGTAGGACACTCTGCTGGACCTTGTCCGCAGGTCGAAGGTCCACTTCGTCCACTGCCTGCTGCCTCGGGCAGACGCCCTCCGGACGGGAGGAGGAGGAGAGGGTGAGGCCCAGGGGGACGGCGGAGATGCCTCCTCCCTCATGCAGCTGGACGTGACTCTGATCCGGGCTCAGCTGCGCTGCTGGACGCGCTACGCATCCACCGGCAAGGTGAGGTCACTGACCCGGGATCTGACCTGCATCTGGGCCGGATCTGAATGATAACGTTGTGTTAACAGAGGGGGAGGCGGGCCTCGTCGACGAGGCTGGAAGACGTGGGGAAGAAGCTCTGTTTGTGGCGTGCAGTTCTTGACCTGATGGCCCGCAGCCTCCTGCCGGAGGGGAGCAGTGCGAAGAGACTGTGGCCTGGGTGAGAGGGGTCGGCCATAATCTTTCTGGCCCGCTTCAGGGCCCTGGAGTCATGCAGGGTCTAGAGGGAAGGCAGGTTGCAGCCGATCACTCTCTCCGCAGAGCGTATGACACGCCGCAGGTATTTTATGATCCCAGGTTACCCTGACAACATGGTGTTCGCACCACCGTGCGGTGTCAGCCATGCAAGGACACTGCCACCTGGTCAGGCTGGTCCATCAGTCCACCAGTTAGGTGTTAGGGTGTCTTGCTCAGGGACACCTCGACACTTGGCTTAGGAGGAGGAGGAGCCGGGGGATCGAACCGGCAACCTTCCGGTTGCCAGACAAGCCGCTCTCTATACTTCCTGAGGTACAAGACAGCAGGCACACAGCGGCCCTTGGGAACACATCCCGGCCACCAAAGAGGCTCTCTGATGGGCGTTATAAGACCGTCGATAGGAGCTCTGGAGCCCCCGGACTGACCCGATCATTCCCTGTAGCCACATTGACCGCTTGTTTCCAGCACACATCGATAGCGGGCCGGCCGGCGGAACCAGGCGGCTAATTGCTGGGGTTTAGCGGTCACATATCCGTCAGCGACACGCTCTCCTCTTCTGACTGGGATTAGATCTGTCGATAGACTCAAGTATGCTACGTAGAATACAGGAGAGAGTTTATATCCCTCATTCTAATATTGATAAGAACTTTCTGTTGCACCTTTATACCAAGGTGCTTTGAAGTACAGAATGCTAAATTATGAAACTATGAACTATTTAACCCAAGGCAGGGAAACATGAACATTAAGAGGAGGACAGTAGGGCTGGAGACAGGGCAGCACCATCAATAAATACACTAAATAATATATGATGAAATCCAATTAAATATGGAATGCAAGTAATGCATGTAGTAGTTTATATTCAGTGTATGCCGTGTACTGTGGAGGGAAAACGATACAAATAAAGGAAAAGGGAAACCTGGAAGAAAGGCAGCTCTCAGATGGGTCCCCATGGCAACCCTCATCAAACAAAGAGGCCTTCAGTAGACCCAGCCATTTCTCTCTTTCTCTCCCAGCGAACCCTCTAGAGAGAAACCTAATACATATTAGTGTGTGTTTTTGTGTGTGTGTGTGTGTGTGTGTGTGTGTGTGTGTGTGTGTGTGTGTGTGTGTGTGTGTGTGTGTGTGTGTGTGTGTGTGTGTGTGTGTGTGTGTGTGTGTGTGTGTGTGTTCATAGTAAATGTATTCTTCTGTCTTCAGGCTGTGGAGGAACATCTAGAGGCCTTGGACCTGGAGAAGACCAACTACCACATGGGGCTGAGAAGGGCAAGTACAACTACTATAATACATAATAATAATAATAGTAATACTAATATACTATACTATAGTAATATTATACAGCTATTAGGACTACTACCACTACAATCACTAAGAGCTAACTAACAGCTAAGGGGCTGAGTAGGGTGAGTACTACTATGTATACTATAATATTACTACTACTACTACTACTACTACTACTACTACTACTACTACTACTACTACTATAGTATACTACAATAATATAAGTACTACTACTAAAACATACTATAATAATACTAGTACTACTACTATGCTATAATATACTATAATAATATTGGTACTACAGTACAGAAAAGTCATTTAGCTGACACTTTTTGTCCAAAGCGACTTACACTAGTGTTTTCAACAAAGGTAGGCAAGAGAACAACTCATCACCAGAAGTCATAGTACTACTACTATAGTATACTATAATAATACTATTTCCGTACTACTGCAATAGTATACTTTAATAATACTAGTATTGTATTATTCTATAATAATAATAATAATACTACTACTACTACTACTTCTATAGTGTAGTATAATTGACTATAATCATACTATTACTACTACTATAGTGTAGTATACTATTCTATTATAGCACTCATACTACTACCATTGCATCATGGGCAGGGTGAGTACAACTTCTACTACGAGAACTACTTCTACTTCTACTACCACCACCATTACTTCCAATTAACAGAAAGAAAAATAACCAAAGCCACCCATATCTCTATGTTTATCGTTAGTACACAGTTAGAACATCATTTAGTAGTCGTACTAGAAGGAACAATTAGTATCGTTATAGTATATTATGTAATGTAATGTAATGTAATGTAATGTTATGAAGGGTCAGGATTCTTCAAAGCTTTTCTGAATTTCTAGGTTTTTTTAGTCACCACCGGTGCCGGAGCGTCTGTCCAATCACGTCCCTTTCTGTCTTCCTGGCGATGTCATCAGAGTGCTTCTCTCCTCTCGTGCTGGCATTGTTTCTCGTTTTTTAAATCGCGCCACTTTAATGCTAATGGCGCTAACCACCGCCTGTCGCTAACCATCGCTTATGCCTATGCCCCATCAGCTGGAACAGGAAAATAACATGAGAGGAAAGAAGAGAAGGAGAATCAGTGAAGATTGAACGGAAGGAGAGAAGGGAAGGAAAGATTGAAGGGGAGATGAGAGAGTGAGAGGAAGGATACATTTAAATGAAGAGGAGAGAGCAGAAGGAGAGAGTGAGAGGAAGGGGAGAGTGAGAGGATGGACAGATTTAATGGAAGGACAGAGTGAAAGGATGGCCGTGATGGTGGGCTGCTTGGTTGACAGCTACATGCCGCGCCGGCGATGGCCAGGGATCCGTTGCGACCCGGTGCTCCGTGGCGACCCGGTACTCCTGGTGTCAATCAGTTGTCATCATTCAGGGAGGAAACGTTGCCACAGCTACAAAAAAAAAAGCAGCTGGCCACCTTCACTTTAAGAGTAAGTGACACAGATTGAGACACCCGTAGAGAGAGAGAGAGAGAGAGAGAGAGAGAGAGAGAGAGAGAGAGAGAGAGAGAGAGAGAGAGAGAGAGAGAGAGAGAGAGAGAGAGAGAGGTGTGAACCGGTAGAGAGGGAGTCTTCCTCAGGCAAAGAGGTAGGTTTAGGAGGAAGGAGGGGGGGGGGAGAAAAAGGAGGAGGAAGAGAAAGAAGGATTTACTTCTAGTTTTTCTGACAAAGAAAGTCTTCGTGGGGTCTTTGCTTGCTTCTCTTGAGTCTTCCATTCACGTTGGAGACGCGTGAGACACGTTAGAGACACTGAGCGTAATTGTCTATTCGTCATTCAAAACCTATTGAATTCAATTTAATAGTTGATTCAGTTCGCTGTCATAGAAAAATACATGAATTAATTCCAAAAAACGTCTTCCAGTTATCTGACTCAGCGAGAGTTTGAAGCTCACTGCTGCTTACATTAGCATACACAGCAGTGAATGTGATCCTTTCTCTTCCACACATCTGCAGAGCCCAGCGTCTCTCTCTCTCTCTCTCTCTCTCTCTCTCTCTCTCTCTCTCTCTCTCTCTCTCTCTCTCTCTCTCTCTCTCTCTCTCTCTCTCTCATTAATCGCAGTATTCAATAGCTGTTGCACCTTTTGTTCTGTTTGTGGACCAGACGGTAATCTGTTATGCTCCAGAGCTAAAGAGAGAGAGGGAGGGAGAGAGAGATAGAGAGAGAAGGGAGAGAGAGAGAGGGAGGGAAGAGATTGACTCTTCTTCAACCCCATCATCATCATCATCATCGTCATTGTCATCATCCATCCCTGTTAGGAAGGAGAAATCTGCCATCAAACGAGACCTTTCTCTGTGCCACATCCCAGTGAGAGATGAGAGAGATAGAGAGGGGGAGAGAGATATAGAGAGAGAGAGAGAGAGAGAGAGAGAGAGAGAGAGAGAGAGAGAGAGAGAGAGAGAGAGAGAGAGAGAACACAACATTTTGAATTCTAACATTATGAATATTGCACTTTAGAATTTATTTGGCGGCCTGCCAGGAGTATTTTTAGCTTACATTTGTGTTCTAAGTTTTAAGAAGTGGAAGGTAGGGGGCGGGGCTGCGGATACCTTTAATAAGAGGAAGTTTGGAGGCGGGGCTTTGGATATACCTTTAAATAGAGGAAGATATGTTGTTGGTGTTATCGGATGGAGAATATGGACAATTTGGTTCCTCTAAGGTTATTAGAACTGGTACAATACAACAAAATCACCCAATAATTAATAATATATTATAAAGACTGTATGTATATTTATATATTTATATATATATATATATATATATATATATATATATATATATATTCTGTATATATATCACAAGCGAAAGGTTGAGTGCAGATTTGCTCGGGATAATACTATCCGCTTTGATTTCCCGATGTCTAACCGCTCCACGTGTCCTTAGTTACACCAGAACTCTCCAGAACTATTACTTTATGGTGGACTAATCTCACATGGACCTTTTGGGTCGATGCAGCAGCAGCAGACCCCCACATCTCCATCTGTTTGTGTCCCTTATTGAGCCATCTCTCTCTCTCTCTCCTCCCCCCTCGCCCTGGGGGAGCATGTGGAGACGTGTCTGGTTCTGTCGCCTCGCTATTGATCACCACCTTCCTCCTCCTCCTCATCTTCCTCCTCCTCCTCCTCAACCCCTCTTCTCCCTTCTCCCTTCTCTTCTATTCATCTTCCACTTCCTCTTCTTCCCCTATTTTCTCTTCCTCCTTCTCCTTCTCTTTCTCCTCCTCCCACCCCCTCTTCCTCTTCCTCTTCCTCTTCCTCCTCACCCCTCCTCATCTTCCTCCCCCAAATCCCCCTCATCTTCCTCTTCCTCTTCTCTCTTCTTCTTCCTCCCCCTCTTTCTTTCTCTCTCTCTCTCTCTCTCTCTCTCTCTCTCTCTCTCTCTCTCTCTCTCTCTCTCTCTCTCTCTCTCTCTCTCTCTCTCTCTCTCTCTCTCTCTCTCTCTCTCTCTCTCCCTCTCATTATTTCCCATCTTGGTTAAATTTTTTAAAAGTACATCTTATTTTATAATTATTTCTATATTTTCTCTCATTACACCTCTCAATCTCTCCCTCTTATTCCACATGTGTCACGTCTCTCTCTCTCTCTCATATATCATCCCATGTATGCGTGTGTCAGTACGAGTCATTCGATATTTATATAAATATTAAACACTAGCTCGGGGGTTTGGAGAAAATGCACAAATTAGATTCATTCTCCTTCTCCTGAAGGTGTTTTTCCTGGTTAGACGTGTAGTTGCAGTTTTGTAGTTTTGTAGTTTTAAGTCTCGTCCAGTGGGTGGGTACCGCCCATCAACAGGAACCGGTGTCCGGCATGCCATCTTTCTTCTATAAAGTTCAGAGTTCAGGCCGGTATCACAAGAAGGAATTGTGTGAGATTGTGCGTCCATTAACGGCATATCCAGCAGCAAAAGCCCCCCCCCCCCTTCACACCCACCCCTGCTCTAAACGTTTCTATAAGGAAAAGATAAAGCTCTCGTTGTGTCTGTGTGCCGGTCCACCATGTGGGTTAGATGATGCAGTACGCAATTATGAGCGCTGGTTATATGGTTCTTGTACCCCTTTATCTTCCGTGCTGCTCCTCTTTCTCTCTTTTCTTCTGTTCTGTTCATCGGGATGCAGGGATGGGTTTTTTATGAATAGATACAATAGAGGAGGAGTGATTTCAGGGGTCTGACCGGTTCTAACTGGGTTGGACCCCATCTAATCGTCCGGGTCCGGATTGCCTCAAATCTGGAGCGAACCATTTCTTGTCTAGACTAGACTCGTTCTTATCATGACTGGTTCTAAACTGGCCGGGACAGGTTCTAATCTGGATGGGACAGGATCTAATCTGGACAAGATTGGTTCTAATCTGGATGCGGCAGGTTTTAATCTGGACAAGACTGGTTCAAATTTGGACGAGACAGGTTCTAATCTGGACCGGACTAGTTCTCATCTGGACGGGACTAGTTCTACTTGAGACTGGACTGAAATTCATAAATCAACTATTTCAGTAGTATTCAGCTCAGTATTTTGTAGGTGTTGTTATTCTTAGGTATCTCATTACTAATATTATTTTTGTTCAGATACTATAAAATATCCCAAAGGCAGTGGAATTATGCAGTAGCCATAAAATGAACAGTAAAATGTGCTACACTTCCCCTCTGTGGGCTTCACTTCCCCTCTCACCTCATCACATTCATTTAAAGCAGCTCAGTGGAGCGATGCCCACGTTCTGATGCCCTGGGGAACATTAAACTGTGCATCAGGACTGCGTAAAGGCTGGCGCCGGTGGTCACGCCAGTGTATATAATCTAAACTGTACACATGAATATAAATATACACATATATACAGTTTGGTCACACCTTATTGGCAGCTAGGTGCATTTCCCTCCCCCCCCCTGAGTAAGTAGAAAATCCCATGACTGGTGAGCATCCTCACCAAACTCTCCCTCCTCCTCACCCCTCCTCCCCCCACCCTCACTCTATGTCACTTCCTCTCACCTCTCTCTCTCTCTCTCTCTCTCTCTCTCTCTCTCTCTCTCTCTCTCTCTCTCTCTCTCTCTCTCTCTCTCTCTCTCTCTCTCTCTCTCTCTCTCTCTCGCTCCCGCTCTCTTTGCCTGAGCGGCGGTGCCGATGCGCCGGTGTGTCGTCGGGGAAGGATAATAATGATTGTTTAAAAACGTCCACTTGTGCCTTTGCTCCCGTGCCCTTTTTAGAAGAATTGATCGGGCGGCGCTGGCGGTGGCAGTGTGTAATCTCCATTATCAGTGGCTCGGGAGGCTGCTGCTGCTGCTGCTGCTGCTTCACTGAAGAGCCGTGGCTCTCCCTCACGCTACTCCGTTTATTACCTTAACCTTTGTTGACTTATTTTGTGCTAACTGTGAAATGCCGGTCACCCATCACCCTCCACATACGTGCCCTGGAAAGGAGGATGCCTCTTCTCCCTCTTGTCCTTTAGAGGGGCCGAGGGTTAGGGGGGTTTTGTGTTGTGTGTATAAGACGTGAGGCCCGTGAAGCCCTTTGAGACTGTAGCCCGTGATTAAGGGCTCGACTGATATGATTTACTTTGTATTGACTTGCTGTCTGGAGAAGCCCCAAACCAGAGGAGCTCTACGCTAGAGATGGATGTTGACCGCCGTCAGCTGGTTAGAAGAACCACAGTTTTTGAATCCCCTCTGCTTCTTCAGTGTCAACCGGACATTATGCTTCACGCTCACCCGTCTTTGGCGACACGTGTGGGTTAATTGTAGTTATCTTGAAAGGAGTATATATATTTTTTTATATTTTATATTTGTTTGTACAGTTTGCCATTTTCACTGAAAACCTGCCCCTTAATGACCTCTAACCCCTACCTGCTCCCAGATTACCCTTATTGAACTCTAACCCATACCTGCTCCTAAAGGACCTCTAACCCCTTTTGATCCATGTCATTAAGGAGCAGGTAGGGGTAAGGGGTCATGAAGGAACAGTCCAGAGCTAAAAGCCCAAAGAGTAAAGAGTCAGACACCCTCACCACTAAACTCTCCTACCCCCTCTCCCACCTCCTCCGTGGGAGTAGAGGATGCGGTGGAGGAGGAGGAGGAGGAGCAACGGCTGGTCTCCTGGTGGCTGCTCTCTCTCAGACAATTTGGCCCACCAAATTATAATTTTTTTTTTGGTGGGCCAAAGAAATAATAAATAAAATAACTTGGTGGGCCAACAACTTGGCCCACCAAATTATTATTATTTTTTTTGGTGGGCCAAAGAATAAATAAATAAAATAATTTGGTGGGTCAACTAATTTGGCACACCAAATTATTATTTTTGTTTTTGGTGGGCCAAAAAATAAATAAAAAAATAAAATAACTTGGTGGGCCAACAATTTGGCCCACCAAATTATTATTTTGGTTTTTGGTGGGCCAAAAAATAAATAAACAAATTTGGTGGGCCAAACATTTTGGACAAGCAAATTATTATTACTTTATTTGGTGGGCCAAAAAATAAATAAATAAATTAAAAGAATTGGTGGGCCAACAATTTGGCCCACCAAATTATTATTATTTTTTTTGGTGGGCCAAAAAATAAATAAATAAATAAAATAACTTGGTGGGCCAACAATTTGGCCCACCAAATTATAATTTTTTTTTTGGTGGGCCAAAGAATTAATAAATAAAATAACTTGGTGGGCCAACAACTTGGCCCACCAAATTATTATTATTTTTTTTGGTGGGCCAAAGAATAAATAAATAAAATAATTTGGTGGGTCAACTAATTTGGCACACCAAATTATTATTTTTGTTTTTGGTGGGCCAAAAAATAAATAAAAAATAAAATAACTTGGTGGGCCAACAATTTGGCCCACCAAATTATTATTTTGGTTTTTGGTGGGCCAAAAAATAAATAAACAAATTTGGTGGGCCAAACATTTTGGACAAGCAAATTATTATTTTTTTTTTTAGTGGGCCAAAAAATAAATAAATTAATTAAAAGAATTGGTGGGCCAACAATTTGGCCCACCAAATTATTATTTTTGTTTTTGGTGGGCCAAAAAATTTGGCCCACCAAATTATTATTTTTGTTTTTGGTGGGCCAAAAAATAAATAAAAAAATTTGGTGGGCCAAACATTTTGGACAAGCAAATTATTATTTATTTTTTTGGTGGGCCAAAGAATTAATAAATAAAATAACTTGGTGGGCCAACAATTTGGCCCACCAAATTATTATTTTTGTTTTTGGTGGGCCAAAAAATAAATAAAAAAATAAAATAACTTGGTGGGCCAACAATTTGGCCCACCAAATTATTATTTTGGTTTTTGGTGGGCCAAAAAATAAATAAACAAATTTGGTGGGCCAAACATTTTGGACAAGCAAATTATTATTTTTTTTTTAGTGGGCCAAAAAATAAATAAATAAATTAAAAGAATTGGTGGGCCAACAATTTGGCCCACCAAATTATTATTTTTGTTTTTGGTGGGCCAAAAAATAAATAAAAAAATTTGGTGGGCCAAACATTTTGGACAAGCAAATTATTATTATTTTTTTTGGTGGGCCAAAGAAATAATAAATAAAATAACTTGGTGGGCCAAACAATTTGGCCCACCAAATTATTATTATTTTTTTTGGTGGGCCAAAAATAAATAAAAAATAAAAAAATAAAAAATAAATAAAAGAATTTGGTGGGCCAAACTATTTGGCCCACCAAATTATTATTACTTTTTTTGGTGGGCCAAAAAATAAATAAATAAATAAAATAACTTGGTGGGCCAACAATTTGGCCCACCAAATTATAATTTTTTTTTTGGTGGGCCAAAGAATTAATAAATAAAATAACTTGGTGGGCCAACAACTTGGCCCACCAAATTATTATTTTTTTTTTGGTGGGCCAAAGAATAAATAAATAAAATAATTTGGTGGGTCAACTAATTTGGCACACCAAATTATTATTTTTGTTTTTGGTGGGCCAAAAAATAAATAAAAAATAAAATAACTTGGTGGGCCAACAATTTGGCCCACCAAATTATTATTTTGGTTTTTGGTGGGCCAAAAAATAAATAAACAAATTTGGTGGGCCAAACATTTTGGACAAGCAAATTATTATTTATTTTTTTAGTGGGCCAAAAAATAAATAAATAAATTAAAAGAATTGGTGGGCCAACAATTTGGCCCACCAAATTATAATTTTTTTTTTGGTGGGCCAAACAATTAATAAATTAAATAACTTGGTGGGCCAAACAATTTGGCCCACCAAATTATTATTATTTTTAAAACAAAAATAATAATTTGGTGGGCCAAATTGTTGGCCCACCAAGTTATTTATTATTTTTTTTTTTTTTTGGCCACCAAAAACAAATTATTTATTTATTTATTTTTTGGCCCACAAAAAAAATAATAATAATTTGCTGGGCGAAATTGTTGGCCCACCAAATTATTTTATTTATTTATTTTTTGGCCCACCAAAAAAATTAAAAAGAATTTGGTGGGCCAAACAATTTGGCCCAGCAAATTATTATTATTTTTTTTGGTGGGCCAAAAAATAAATAAACAAATTTGGTGGGCCAAACATTTTGGACAAGCAAATTATTATTTTTGTTTTTGGTGGGCCAAAAAATAAATAAATAAAATATCTTGGTGGGCCAACAATTTGGCCCACCAAATTATTATTTTTGTTTTTGGTGGGCCAAAAAATTAATAAAATAATTTGGTGGGCCAAACAATTTGGCCCAGCAAATTATTATTATTTTTTTTGGTGGGCCAAAAAATAAATAAATAAAATAATTTGGTGGGCCAACAATTTGGCCCAGCAAATTATTATTATTTTTTTTGTGGGCCAAAAAATTAATAAAATAATTTGGTGGGCCAACAACTTGGCCCACCAAATTATTATTTTTGTTTTTGGTGGGCCAAAAAATAAATAAAAAAATTTGGTGGGCCAAACAATTTGGCCCAGCAAATTATTATTATTTATTTTGGTGGGCCAAAAAATAAATAAATAAAATAATTTGGTGGGCCAACAATTTGGCCCACCAAATTATTATTTTTGTTTTTGGTGGGCCAAAAAATAAATAAATAAAATATCTTGGTGGGCCAACAATTTGGCCCACCAAATTATTATTTTTGTTTTTGGTGGGCCAAAAAATTAATAAAATAATTTGGTGGGCCAACAACTTGGCCCACCAAATTATTATTTTTGTTTTTGGTGGGCCAAAAAATAAATAAAAAAATTTGGTGGGCCAAACAATTTGGCCCAGCAAATTATTATTATTTTTTTTGGTGGGCCAAAAAATAAATAAATAAAATATCTTGCAAATTATTATTATTTTTTTTGGTGGGCCAAAAAATAAATAAATAAAATAATTTGGTGGGCCAACAATTTGGCCCACCAAATTATTATTTTTGTTTTTGGTGGGCCAAAAAATAAATAAAAAAAATTGGTGGGCCAAACAATTTGGCCCAGCAAATTATTATTATTTTTTTTGGTGGGCCAAAAAATAAATAAATAAAATAACTTGGTGGGCCAACAATTTGGCCCACAAAATTATTATTTTTGTTTTTGGTAGGCCAAAAAATAAATAAATAAAATAACTTGGTGGGCCAACAATTTGGCCCACCAAATTATTATTTTTGTTTTTGGTGGGCCAAAAAATAAATAAAAAAATTTGGTGGGCCAAACTATTTGGCCCAGCAAATTATTATTATTTTTTTTGGTGGGCCAAAAAATAAATAAAGAAAATAACTTGGTGGGCCAACAATTTGGCCCACCAAATTATTATTTTTGTTTTTGGTGGGCCAAAAAATAAATAAAAAAATTTGGTGGGCCAAACAATTTGGCCCAGCAAATTATTATTATTTTTTTTGGTGGGCCAAAAAATAAATAAATAAAATAATTTGGTGGGCCAACAATTTGGCCCAGCAAATTATTATTATTTTTTTTGGTGGGCCAAAAAATAAATAAATAAAATAACTTGGTGGGCCAAACATTTTGGACCAGCAAATTATTATTTTTTTTTTTGGTGGGCCAAAAAATTAATAAAATAATTTGGTGGGCCAACAACTTGGCCCACCAAATTATTATTTTTGTTTTTGGTGGGCCAAAAAATAAATAAAAAAATTTGGTGGGCCAAACAATTTGGCCCAGCAAATTATTATTATTTTTTTGGTGGGCCAAAAAATTAATAAATAAAATATCTTGCAAATTATTATTATTTTTTTTGGTGGGCCAAAAAATAAATAAATAAAATAATTTGGTGGGCCAACAATTTGGCCCACCAAATTATTATTTTTGTTTTTGGTGGGCCAACAAATAAATAAAAAAAATTGGTGGGCCAACAACTTGGCCCACCAAATTATTATTTTTGTTTTTGGTGGGCCAAAAAATAAATAAAAAAATTTGGTGGGCCAAACAATTTGGCCCAGCAAATTATTATTATTTTTTTTGGTGGGCCAAAAAATAAATAAATAAAATAATTTGGTGGGCCAACAATTTGGCCCACCAAATTATTATTTTTGTTTTTGGTGGGCCAACAAATAAATAAAAAAAATTGGTGGGCCAAACAATTTGGCCCAGCAAATTATTATTATTTTTTTTGGTGGGCCAAAAAATAAATAAATAAAATAACTTGGTGGGCCAACAATTTGGCCCACCAAATTATTATTTTTGTTTTTGGTGGGCCAAAAAATAAATAAAAAAAATTGGTGGGCCAAACAATTTGGCCCACCAAATTATTATTTTTGTTTTTGGTGGGCCAAAAAATAAATAAAAAAATTTGGTGGGCCAAACAATTTGGCCCAGCAAATTATTATTATTTTTTTTGGTGGGCCAAAAAATAAATAAATAAAATAACTTGGTGGGCCAACAATTTGGCCCACCAAATTATTATTTTTGTTTTTGGTGGGCCAAAAAATAAATAAATAAAATAACTTGGTGGGCCAACAATTTGGCCCACCAAATTATTATTTTTTTTTTGGTGGGCCAAAAAATAAATAAAAAAATTTGGTGGGCCAACAATTTGGCCCAGCAAATTATTATTATTTTTTTTGGTGGGCCAAAAAATAAATAAATAAAATAACTTGGTGGGCCAACAATTTGGCCCACCAAATTATTATTTTTGTTTTTGGTGGGCCAAAAAATAAATAAAAAAATTTGGTGGGCCAAACAATTTGGCCCAGCAAATTATTATTATTTTTTTTGGTGGGCCAAAAAATAAATAAATAAAATAATTTGGTGGGCCAACAATTTGGCCCAGCAAATTATTATTATTTTTTTTGGTGGGCCAAAAAATAAATAAATAAAATAACTTGGTGGGCCAAACAATTTGGCCCAGCAAATTATTATTTTTTTTTTGGTGGGCCAAAAAATATAATAAAATAATTTGGTGGGCCAACAATTTGGCCCACCAAATTATTATTTTTGTTTTTGGTGGGCCAAAAAATAAATAAAAAAATTTGGTGGGCCAAACAATTTGGCCCAGCAAATTATTATTATTTTTTTGGTGGGCCAAAAAATAATAAATAAAATATTTGCAAATTATTATTATTTTTTTTGGTGGGCCAAAAAATAAATAAATAAAATAATTTGGTGGGCCAACAATTTGGCCCACCAAATTATTATTTTTGTTTTTGGTGGGCCAAAAAATAAATAAAAAATAATTGGTGGGCCAACAACTTGGCCCACCAAATTATTATTTTTGTTTTTGGTGGGCCAAAAAATAAAAATAAAAAATTTGGTGGGCCAAACAATTTGGCCCAGCAAATTATTATTATTTTTTTTGGTGGGCCAAAAAATAAATAAATAAAATAATTTGGTGGGCCAACAATTTGGCCCACCAAATTATTATTTTTGTTTTTGGTGGGCCAACAAATAAATAAAAAAATTGGTGGGCCAAACAATTTGGCCCAGCAAATTATTATTATTTTTTTTGGTGGGCCAAAAAATAAATAAATAAAATAACTTGGTGGGCCAACAATTTGGCCCACCAAATTATTATTTTTTTTTGGTGGGCCAAAAATAAATAAAAAAATTGGTGGGCCAA
>CM051011.1:1305067-1422567 GCA_027704905.1 Muraenolepis orangiensis
ACTATCTCGAAAAGCTCCTCTAATATAAACTCTCATCACATGTCATCTCCTCTCACCTCTCTCCTCTCCTCTCACCTCTCTACCACAGCTCACTCTCCTCGCAACCTCTACTCCCCGCCTCCTCTCCGCTCACCTCGCTCCCGCTCACCTCTCTCCCCGCTCCTCATCCTCTCACCATCTCTCCCACGCTCCTCTCCTCTCACCGCATCATCCCTGCCTCCTCTCCGCTCACCTCTCTCCCCGGTCCTCTCCTCTCACCCTCTCTCCCTGCTCCCCTCTCCTCTCACCTCTCACCTCTCTCCCGCGTCCTCTCCTCTCACCTCTTTCCACTCCTCTCCTTTCACCTCTCTCCCCCGCTCCTCCTCCTCTCCTCCTCTCCCTGCTCCTCATCCTCTCACATCTCTCCCCGCTCCTCTCCGCACACCCTCTCTCCCCGCCATCCTCTGCCTACTCACCTCTCTCCCCGCTCCTCTCCTCTCACCTCTCTCGCCCACTTCCTCTCCTCTCACCTACTCTCCCCGCTCCTCCTCCACCGCTCTCCCCGCTCCTCTCCTTTCACCTCTCTCCCCGTCTCCTCTCCTCTCCCTCTCTCCCGCTCCTCTCCTCTCACCTCTCTCCCGCTCCTCTCCTCTCACCTCTCTCCCCGCTCCTCTCCTCTCACCTCTCTCCCTCTCCTCTCCTCTCCCTCCTCTCCTCTCACCTCTCTCCCCGCTCCTCTCCTCTCACCTCTCTCCCCGCTCCTCTCCTCTCACCTCTCTCCCCGCTCCTCTCCTCTCACCTCTCTCCCGCTCCTCTCCTCTCACCTCTCTCCCGCTCCTCTCCTCTCACTCTCTCCCCGCTCCTCTCCTCTCACCTCTCTCCCCGCTCCTCTCCTCTCACCTCTCTCCCGCTCCTCTCCTCTCCTCTCTCCCGCTCCTCTCCTCTCACTCTCTCCCCGCTCCTCTCCTCTCTCCCTCCTCTCCTCTCCTCTCTCCCGCTCCTCTCCTCTCACCTCTCTCCCCGCTCCTCTCCTCTCACCTCTCTCCCTCTCCTCTCCTCTCACCTCTCCTCTCCTCTCTCCCCGCTCCTCTCCTCTCACCTCTCTCCCCGCTCCTCTCCTCTCACCTCTCTCCCCGCTCCTCTCCTCTCACCTCTCTCCCCGCTCCTCTCCTCTCACCTCTCTCCCCGCTCCTCTCCTCTCACCTCTCTCCCGCTCCTCTCCTCTCACCTCTCTCCCGCTCCTCTCCTCTCCTCTCTCCCTGCTCCTCTCCTCTCACCTCTCTCCCCGCTCCTCTCCTCTCACCTCTCTCCCGCTCCTCTCCTCTCACCTCTCTCCCCGCTCCTCTCCTCTCACCTCTCTCCCCTCACCTCTCTCCCCGCTCCTCTCCTCTCCTCTCCTCTCTCCCGCTCCTCTCCTCTCACCTCTCTCCCCGCTCCTCTCCTCTCACCTCTCTCCCCGCTCCTCTCCTCTCACCTCTCTCCCCGCTCCTCTCCTCTCACCTCTCTCCCCGCTCCTCTCCTCTCACTCTCTCCTCTCCTCTCCTCTCACCTCTCTCCCGCTCCTCTCCTCTCCTCTCTCCCCGCTCCTCTCCTCTCACCTCTCTCCCCGCTCCTCTCCTCTCACCTCTCTCCCGCTCCTCTCCTCTCACCTCTCTCCCCGCTCCTCTCCTCTCACCTCTCTCCCGCTCCTCTCCTCTCACCTCTCTCCCCGCTCCTCTCCTCTCACCTCTCTCCCCGCTCCTCTCCTCTCCTCTCTCCCGGCTCCTCTCTCTCACCTCTCTCCCGCTCCTCTCCTCTCACCTCTCTCCCACTCCTCTCCTCTCACCTCTCTCCCCTCCTCTCACCTCTCTCCCCGCTCTCTCCTTCACCTCTCTCCCCCCAAATTCTTGGCCACAATCTTTAATTAATTCTTTTTTTTTGCCCACCAAAACAAAATAATAATTGGTGGCAAGTTGTGACCACAAGTATTTGTTATAAATTTTTGGCCACCAAAAAAAAAATAATTGCTGGCCAAATTGTTGGCCCACCAAATTTTTTATTTATTTTTGGCCACCAAAAACAAAATAAAATTTGGTGGGCCAAATTCTTGGCCCACCAATTCTTTTAATTAATTTCTTTTTTTTTTGCCTACCAAAAAACAAAAATAATAATTTGGTGGGCCAAGTTGTTGGCCCACCAAGTTATTTTATTTATAAATTGTTTGGCCCACCAAAAAAAATAATAATAATTTGGTGGGCCAAATTGTTGGCCCACCAAATTATTTTATTTATTTTTTTGGCCCACCAAAAAAAAAATAATAATTTGGTGGGCCAAATTGTTGGCCCACCAAGTTATTTTATTTATTTATTTTTTGGCCCACCAAAAAAAAATAATAATAATTTGGTGGGCCAAGTTGTTGGCCCACCAAGTTATTTTATTTATTTATTTTTTGGCCCACCAAAAAAAATAATAATAATTTGGTGGGCCAAATTGTTGGCCCACCAAATTATTTTATTTATTTATTTTTTGGCCCACCAAAAAAAATAATAATAATTTGGTGGGCCAAATTGTTGGCCCACCAAATTATTATTTATTTATTTTTTGGCCCACCAAAAAAAATAATAATAATTTGGTGGGCCAAATTGTTGGCCCACCAAATTATTTTATTTATTTATTTTTTGGCCCACCAAAAAAAATAATAATAATTTGTGGGCCAAATTGTTGGCCCACCAAATTATTTTATTTATTTTTTTGGCCCACCAAAAAAAATAATAATAATTTGGTGGGCCAAATTGTTGGCCCACCAAATTATTTATTTATTTATTTTTTGGCCCACCAAAAAAAATAATAATAATTTGGTGGGCCAAATTGTTGGCCCACCAAATTATTTTATTTATTTATTTATTTTTGGCCCACCAAAAAAAATAATAATAATTTGGTGGGCCAAATTGTTGGCCCACCAAATTATTTTATTTATTTATTTATTTTTTGGCCCACCAAAAAAAATAATAATAATTTGGTGGGCCAAATTGTTGGCCCACCAAATTATTTATTTATTTATTTTTTGGCCCACCAAAAAAAATAATAATAATTTGGTGGGCCAAATTTTGGCCCACCAATTATTTTATTTATTTTTTTTGGCCCACCAAAAAAAATAATAATAATTTGGTGGGCCAAATTGTTGGCCCACCAAATTATTTTATTTATTTTTTTTGGCCCACAAAAAAATAAAAATAATTGGTGGGCCAAATTTGGCCCACCAAATTATTTTATTTTTTTTTGTGGGCCAAAAAAAAATAAATAATAATTTGGTGGGCCAACAATTTGGCCCACCAAATTATTATTATTTATTTTTGTGGGCCACCAAAAAAAATAATAATAATTTGGTGGGCCAAAATTTGGCCCACCAAATTATTATTATTTATTTTTGTGGCCCACAAAAAAAAAATAATAATTTGGTGGGCCAAATTGTTGGCCCACCAAATTATTATTATTTATTTTTGTGGCCCAAAAAAAAATAATAATAATTTGGTGGGCCAAATTTTGGCCCACCAAATTATTATTTATTTTTTTGTGGCCACCAAAAAAAATAATAATAATTTGGTGGGCCAAATTGTTGGCCCACCAAATTATTATTTATTTTTTTTGGCCCACCAAAAAAAAAAATAATAATTTGGTGGGCCACAATGTTGGCCCACCAAATTATTTTATTTATTTTTTTGTGGGCCACAAAAAAAATAAAATAATTTGGTGGGCCAACAATGTTGGCCCACCAAATTATTTTATTTATTTTTTTGGTGGGCCACAAAAAAAATAATAATAATTTGGTGGGCCAACAATTTGGCCCACCAAATTATTATTTATTTTTTTTGTGGGCCACAAAAAAATAAATAAATAATTTGGTGGGCCAACAATTTGGCCCACCAAATTATTATTTATTTTTTTTGGTGGGCCAAAAAAAAATAATAATAATTTGGTGGGCCAACAATTTGGCCCACCAAATTATTATTATTTTTTTTGGTGGGCCAAAAAATAAATAAATAATAATTTGGTGGGCCAACAATTTGGCCCACCAAATTATTATTATTTTTTTTGGTGGGCCAAAAAATAAATAATAATAATTTGGTGGGCCAACAATTTGGCCCACCAAATTATTATTATTTTTTTTGGTGGCCCAAAAAAAATAAATAAAATAATTTGGTGGGCCAAAATTTGGCCCACAAATTATTATTATTTTTTTGGTGGGCCAAAAAAAATAAATAAATAACTTGGTGGGCCAACAATTTGGCCCACCAAATTATTATTTTTGTTTTTGGTGGGCCAAAAAATAAATAAAAAAATTTGGTGGGCCAACAATTTGGCCCAGCAAATTATTATTATTTTTTTTGGTGGGCCAAAAAATAAATAAATAAAATAATTTGGTGGGCCAACAATTTGGCCCACCAAATTATTATTATTTTTTTTGGTGGGCCAAAAAATAAATAAATAAAATAACTTGGTGGGCCAACAATTTGGCCCACCAAATTATTATTATTTTTTTTGGTGGGCCAAAAAATAAATAAATAAAATAATTTGGTGGGCCAACAATTTGGCCCAGCAAATTATTATTTTTTTTTTGGTGGGCCAAAAAATAAATAAAAAAATTTGGTGGGCCAAACAATTTGGCCCAGCAAATTATTATTATTTTTTTTGGTGGGCCAAAAAATAAATAAATAAAATAATTGGTGGGCCAACAATTTGGCCCAGCAAATTATTATTATTTTTTTTGGTGGGCCAAAAAATAAATAAAAAAATTTGGTGGGCCAAACAATTTGGCCCAGCAAATTATTATTATTTTTTTTGGTGGGCCAAAAAATAAATAAATAAAATAACTTGGTGGGCCAACAATTTGGCCCACCAAATTATTATTATTTTTTTTGGTGGGCCAAAAAATAAATAAATAAAATAATTTGGTGGGCCAACAATTTGGCCCAGCAAATTATTATTTTTTTTTTGGTGGGCCAAAAAATAAATAAAAAAATTTGGTGGGCCAACAATTTGGCCCAGCAAATTATTATTATTTTTTTTGGTGGGCCAAAAAATAAATAAATAAAATAATTTGGTGGGCCAACAATTTGGCCCAGCAAATTATTATTTTTTTTTTGGTGGGCCAAAAAATAAATAAAAAAATTTGGTGGGCCAAACAATTTGGCCCAGCAAATTATTATTATTTTTTTTGGTGGGCCAAAAAATAAATAAATAAAATAATTGGTGGGCCAACAATTTGGCCCAGCAAATTATTATTATTTTTTTTGGTGGGCCAAAAAAATAAATAAATAAAATAATTTGGTGGGCCAACAATTTGGCCCACCAAATTATTATTTTTTTTTGGTGGGCCAAAAAAATAAATAAAATAACTTGGTGGGCCAACAATTTGGCCCACAAATTATTATTTTTTTTTGGTGGGCCAAAAAATAAATAAATAAAATAATTGGTGGGCCAACAATTTGGCCCACCAAATTATTATTTTTGTTTTTGGTGGGCCAAAAAATAAATAAAAAAATTTGGTGGGCCAAACAATTTGGCCCAGCAAATTATTATTATTTTTTTTGGTGGGCCAAAAAATAAATAAATAAAATAACTTGGTGGGCCAACAATTTGGCCCACCAAATTATTATTATTTTTTTTGGTGGGCCAAAAAATAAATAAATAAAATTTGGTGGGCCAACAATTTGGCCCAGCAAATTATTATTTTTTTTTTGGTGGGCCAAAAAAATAAATAAATGAAAATAAATTTGGTGGGCCAAACAATTTGGCCCAGCAAATTATTATTATTTTTTTTGGTGGGCCAAAAAATAAATAAATAAAATAATTTGGTGGGCCAACAATTTGGCCCACCAAATTATTATTTTTTTTTTGGTGGGCCAAAAAAATAAATAAAATAACTTGGTGGGCCAAATTATTATTTTTTTTTTGGTGGGCCAAAAAAAATAAATAAAATAATTGGTGGGCCAAAAAATAAATAATATTTGAAAAAAAAAATAATAACTTGGTGGGCCAACAATTTGGCCCACCAAATTATTATTTTTGTTTTTGGTGGGCCAAAAAATAAATAAAAAAATTTGGTGGGCCAAACAATTTGGCCCAGCAAATTATTATTTTTTTTTTGGTGGGCCAAAAAATAAATAAATAAAATAATTTGGTGGGCCAACAATTTGGCCCACCAAATTATTATTATTTTTTTGGTGGGCCAAAAAAATAAATAAATAAAATAACTTGGTGGGCCAACAACTGGGCCCACCAAATTATTTTTTTTTTTTTGGTGGGCCAAAAAAATAAATAAATAAAATAACTTGGTGGGCCAACAATTTGGCCCACCAAATTATTATTTTTGTTTTTGGTGGGCCAAAAAATAAATAAAAAAATTTGGTGGGCCAAACAATTTGGCCCAGCAAATTATTATTATTTTTTTGGTGGGCCAAACAATTAATAAATAAAATAACTTGGTGGGCCAACAACTTGGCCCACCAAATTATTATTTTTGTTTTTGGTGGGCCAAAAAAAAAAGAAATTAATTAAAGAATTGGTGGGCCAAGAATTTGGCCCACCAAATTATTATTTTTGTTTTTGGTGGGCCAAAAAATAAATAAAAAAATTTGGTGGGCCAAACAATTTGGCCCAGCAAATTATTATTATTTTTTTGGTGGGCCAAAAAATTTATAAACAAAATAACTTGGTGGGTCAACAACTTGGCCCACCAAATTATTATTTTTGTTTTTGGTGGGCAAAAAAAAAAAGAAATTAATTAAAAGAATTGGTGGGCCAAGAATTTGGGGGGGAGAGAGGTGAAAGGAGAGGAGCGGGGAGAGAGGTGAGAGGAGCGGGGAGAGAGGTGAGAGGAGAGGAGTGGGGAGAGAGGTGAGAGGAGAGGAGCGGGGAGAGAGGTGAGAGGAGAGGAGCCGGGAGAGAGGAGAGGAGAGGAGCGGGGAGAGAGGTGAGCGGGGAGAGAGGTGAAAGGAGAGGAGCGGGGAGAGAGGTGAGAGGAGAGGAGCAGGGAGAGAGGAGAGGAGAGGAGCGGGGAGAGAGTGAGAGGAGAGGAGCAGGGAGAGAGGAGAGGAGAGGAGCGGGGAGAGAGGTGAGAGGAGAGGAGCGGGGAGAGAGGTGTGAGGAGAGGAGCGGGGAGAGAGGTGAGAGGAGAGGAGAGAGGTGAGAGGAGAGGAGCGGGGAGAGAGGTGAGAGGAGAGGAGCGGGGAGAGAGGTGAGAGGAGAGGAGCGGGGAGAGAGGTGAGAGGAGAGGAGCGGGGAGAGAGGTGAGAGGAGAGGAGCGGGAGAGAGGAGAGGAGAGGAGAGGAGCGGGAGAGAGGAGCGGGGAGAGAGGTGAGAGGAGAGGAGCGGGGAGAGAGGTGAGAGGAGAGGAGCGGGAGAGAGGGAGAGGAGAGGAGCGGGGAGAGATGTGAGAGGAGAGGAGCAGGGAGAGAGGAGAGGAGAGGAGCGGGGAGAGAGGTGAGAGGAGAGGAGCGGGGAGAGAGGTGAGAGGAGAGGAGCGGGGAGAGAGGTGAGAGGAGAGGAGCGGGGAGAGAGGTGAGAGGAGAGGAGCGGGGAGAGAGGTGAGAGGAGAGGAGCGGGGAGAGAGGTGAGAGGAGAGGAGCGGGAGAGAGGAGAGGAGAGGAGAGAGGTGAGAGGAGAGGAGCGGGGAGAGAGGTGAGAGGAGAGGAGCGGGGAGAGAGGTGAGAGGAGAGGAGCGGGAGAGAGGAGAGGAGAGGAGCGGGGAGAGAGGAGAGGAGAGGAGCGGGAGAGATGTGAGAGGAGAGGAGCAGGGAGAGAGGAGAGGAGAGGAGCGGGGAGAGAGGTGAGAGGAGAGGAGGGGGAGAGAGGTGAGAGGAGAGGAGCGGGGAGAGAGGTGAGAGGAGAGGAGCGGGGAGAGAGGTGAGAGGAGAGGAGCGGGGAGAGAGGTGAGAGGAGAGGAGCAGGGAGAGAGGTGAGAGGAGAGGAGCGGGGAGAGAGGTGAGAGGAGAGGAGCGGGGAGAGAGGTGAGAGGAGAGGAGGGGAGAGAGGAGAGGAGAGGGGAGAGAGGTGAGAGGAGAGGAGCGGGGAGAGAGGGAGAGGAGAGGAGCGGGGAGAGAGTGAGAGGAGAGGAGCAGGGAGAGAGGAGAGGAGAGGAGCGGGGAGAGAGGTGAGAGGAGAGGAGCGGGGAGAGAGGTGAGAGGAGCGGGGAGAGAGGTGAGAGGAGAGGAGGGGGAGAGAGGTGAGAGGAGAGGAGCGGGGAGAGAGGTGAGAGGAGAGGAGCGGGGAGAGAGGTGAGAGGAGAGGAGCGGGGAGAGAGGTGAGAGGAGAGGAGCAGGGAGAGAGGAGAGGAGAGGAGCGGGGAGAGAGGTGAGAGGAGAGGAGCGGGGAGAGAGGTGAGAGGAGAGGAGCGGGAGAGAGGTGAGAGGTGAGAGGAGAGGAGCAGGGAGAGAGGTGAGAGGAGAGGACGGGGAGAGAGGTGAGAGGAGAGGAGCAGGGAGAGAGGTGAGAGGAGAGGAGCGGGGAGAGAGGTGAGAGGAGAGGAGCGGGGAGAGAGGTGAGAGGAGAGAGGTGAGAGGAGAGGAGCGGGGAGAGAGGTGAGAGGAGAGGAGCGGGGAGAGAGGTGAGAGGAGAGGAGAGAGGTGAGAGGAGAGGAGCAGGGAGAGAGGTGAGAGGAGAGGAGCGGGGAGAGAGGTGAGAGGAGCGGGGAGAGAGGTGAGAGGAAAGGACGGGGAGAGATGTGAGAGGAGAGGAGCGGGGAGAGAGCTGAGAGGAGAGGAGCGGGGAGAGAGGTGAGAGGAGAGGAGCGGGGGGAGAGGTGAGAGGAGAGGAGAGAGGTGAGAGGAGAATGCTCCTAAAGGACCTCTAACCCCTTTTGATCCATGTCATTAAGGAGCAGGCAGGGGTAAGGGGTCATGAAGGAACAGTCCAGAGCTAAAAGCCCAAAGAGTAAAGAGTCAGACACCCTCACCACTAAACTCTCCTACCCCCTCTCCCACCTCCTCCATGGGAGTAGAGGATGCGGTGGAGGAGGAGGAGGAGCAACGGCTGGTCTCCTGGTGGGAGTATGGCGCCGTACGAGATGGCTGCCGTGTCGCGAGCTCCCGCACAACGACGCAGTTTTTTGTTATTTATTCTTTTTATCGTAACTATTTTAGTTCAGGATGTTAGCAGCAAGTTCACTTATAACTTCTGCACACTTTGGGAGATCAGATCGACAGTCGCTCGCCGCCTACCGGAGTTTTTTCATTCTTTCGGCTCGGACGTCCCGCCCGAAGTCACAGCTGGATTATCTCCGTCCATTTTGGGCACGATTACGCGCAAGCGTCGCCGGAGGAAGCGAGGGAAGCGAGCCGGCGTGCTAGTCAGGCTGAGATGTCGATCCGATCGCCCCCCACTACCCACCATTCTACTGGCTAATGTACAGTCTCTGGACAATAAGTTAAGCGAACTACAGGCTCGTATTCAATTCCACCGGGAAACTAGGGACAATTGTATTATCTGCCTTACGGAGACATGGATGTCGGAGGGGGTTACCGACGCAGCTATCGAGCCGACGGGATTTTCCGTACACCGGGCGGACAGAACAAAGGCTCTCTCCGGTAAAGATCGCGGAGGGGGGGTATGTCTCATGATAAACAGATCTTGGTGCAACCAAAGCCATGTACATCCCCTCAAGTCTTTCTGTTCCCCGGACCTGGAGTACCTGATGCTTATGTGCCGTCCATACTGGCTACCTCGGGAGTTTACAGCGGTAACCGTGACCGCTGTTTACATTCCCCCACAAGCCAACACGGACACAGCGCTGAAGGAACTGTACGGGGCTATCAGCGAACAGGAGTCGGCCCACCCCGAGGCTGCTCTCATCGTGGCGGGGGACTTCAACAAGGCGAACCTGAAGAAGGTTCTCCCGAAGTTCTACCAACACATAAAGAGCAACACACGGGGCGAGCGGATCCTCGACCACTGCTACACTCCCTTCCGTGATGGCTACAAGGCCCTCCTCCGCCCACCGTTCGGCAAATCAGATCACCGCTCTATCCAGCTACTCCCCGCCTATAGGCAGAGACTGAAGCAGCAACCGATCGCTGTGAGGGAGGTCCAATGCTGGTCGGACCAATCAGATTCTACGCTGCAGGATTGTTTTGATCACGCTGACTGGCACATGTTCCGCGTTGCCTCGGACAATAACATCAACGAGTACGCGTCGTCGGTCACCGGGTTCATCAAGAAGTGCATAGATGACGTTGTTCCGACCAAGTCGGTTCGGATATATCCCAACCAGAAACCGTGGATTAACGGCGATGTTCGCGCTGCCCTACATGCGCGTAACGCCGCCTTTGGTTCCGGGAATACGGAGGAATATACGAGAGCCCGTTACGACCTCCGTAAGACCATCGTCACTGCCAAGCGGGAGTATAAGGACAGAGTGGAAGATAAATTCAAGAAACACGATGCGAGGGGTATGTGGCAGGGGCTGCAGAAGATAACGAACTTCAGAGGGAGAACCAGTTGTGTAGAGAACTCCTCTACCTCCCTCCCAGGAGAGCTAAATACATTTTTTGCTCGGTTCGACGTAAACGGCAGCCCGCCGAAGCCAGCACCGACTGGGGAGACCAGCCAGCTGCGCATCTCGGAGGCGGATGTGCGCCGCACCTTTAAGCGGCTGAACATCCGTAAGGCGGCAGGCCCCGACGACATCCCGGGCCGCGTCCTCAGAGCATGCGCAGACCAGTTGGCAGGAGTCTTTGCAGACATCTTCAACCTCTCCCTGTCCCAGGCTGTTGTCCCCGCGGTCTTCAAGATATCCACCATCGTGCCTGTCCCTAAACAAACCAAGGTAACATGCCTGAATGACTACAGACCTGTGGCCCTCACCTCGATCGTTAGCAAATGCTTCGAGAGGTTGGTCAAGGACTTTATTTGCTCCGTGTTACCTACCACGCTGGACCCATGGCAATTTGCATATCGTCAAAATAGATCCACGGACGACGCAATTGCCATGGCCCTCCACACTGCCCTTTCCCACCTGGAGGGGAAGAACTGTTATGTGCGAATGCTGTTTGTGGACTACAGCTCGGCATTCAACACAATAGTTCCTGCCAAGCTCGACACCAAGCTGAGAGGTCTAGGCGTACCCCCATCCATGTGCAGCTGGATACTGAACCTCCTGTCGGACCGCCGCCAGGTGGTGAGGATGGGCAGCACCACATCAGAGCCACTGACCCTCAACACGGGAGCCCCCCAGGGATGCGTGCTGAGCCCTCTCCTCTACTCCCTCTACACCCACGACTGCATGGCTATGCACAGCTCCAACGTCATCGTCAAGTTTGCTGACGACACGACAGTGATGGGCCTGATCGCCGGCGACGACGAGACAGCCTACAGGGAGGAGGTCGGATCGCTGGAGCAGTGGTGCCAGGAGAACAGCCTCGCCCTCAACGTCAAGAAGACCAAGGAGCTGATCGTGGACTTCAGGAGGCAGAGGGGAGAGCACAGCCCTATCTCCATCGACGGCGTTGCAGTAGAGAGGGTCAGCAGCTTCAAGTTCCTCGGCGTGCACATCTCCGAGGACCTCACATGGTCCACGCACACCACACACGTGGTGAAAAGGGCCCAACAACGCCTGTATTTTCTCAGGCGTCTGAAGAAATTCAGCATGGGCCCCCGCATCCTGAGAACATTCTACAACGGCACCATCGAGAGTGTTCTGACAGGGTGTATCACCGCCTGGTACGGGAACTGCACGGCACTCGAGCGCAGAGCGCTTCAAAGGGTGGTGCGGACGGCCCAGTATATCGTTGGAGGTGAGCTCCCCTCCCTCCTGGACATTTACAACCAGCGGTGCGTGGCCAAGGCCAAAAGAATTATAAAAGACATTGCCCACCCCAGCCACGAACTTTACTCACTATTACCGTCAGGCAGGCGATACCGCAGTATCAAGTGTCGTACAAATAGGCTTAGAGATAGCTTCCACAGTCAGGCCATCAGGCTGCTGAACAAGGGCGTATAACATATAACAATGTATATTTTATTACATTGATTTATATATATATATTGCTCTTTTCTGTGCTGATTTTTGCATTTTATAAATTGCATTTTTTATTTTTATTTTATATTCTTTATTCTATTTTTTATTCTATTTTTTATCTATTTTTATTTTATCTTATTTTATAACTGCTGTCTGTCGTCGGGTATTGCACACAAGAATTTCACATCACTGCTTTATACTAAACTGTAAACTGTGAAGTGACAATAAACTTGACTTGACTTGACTTGACTTGGCTGCTCTCTCTCAGGCTGAAGGGAAGAACTCCCTGATGTCTCAGCATCCTCCTCTCCTTCCCTACCTCGTTTCTTACTCCTCTCCTCCCTTACTCCCCTCCTCCTCCCTTTCTCCCCTTCCTCCCCTCCTTTTCCTCCTCTCCTTCCCTCATGCCCTCCTCCTTTCCTCCTGCTCCTCCCCTCCTCCTCATCCCCCTCTACCCCCTCTCCCCTCCTCTCCTCCCCTTCCTTCTCCCTTACTCCTGTTCTCCTGTTCCTCCTCCTCCCCCTCTCCCCTTCTCCCCTCCTCTCCTCTCCTGCCCTCCTCCCCTCATCCTCTCCTCCTGCTCCTCCCCTCCTCCTCTTCCCCTCCTCCTCCTCCTCCCCCCTCCACCTCCCCCCTCTCCCCATCTCTCCTCCCCTTCCTTCCCTCCTCCTCCCTTTCTCCCCTTCCTCTCCTCCTCCTCTCCTGCCCTCCTCCCCCTCCTCCCCCCCTCCTGCTCCTCCCCTCCTAATCCTCCCCCTCTACCTTCCTCTCCTCCCCTTCCTCCTTCCTTACTCCCCACCTCCTCCCCTACTCCTCTCCTCCTGTTCCTCCCCTCCTCCTCCTCCCCCTCTCCCCTTCTCCCCTCCTCTCCTCTCCTCTCCTGCCCTCCTCCCCTCCTCCTCTCCTCCTGCTCCTCCCCTCTTCCTCTTTCCCCCCTCCCCCTCTCCACTCCCTTCCTCCCCTCCTCCTCTTCTCCCCCTCCCCCCTCTCCACTCCCCTCCTCCCCTTACTCCTCTCCTCCTGCTCCTCCTCTTCTGCTCCTCTCCTGTCCTCCTCCCCTCCTCCACCTCCCCCCTTTCCCCATCTCTCCTCCCCTTACTCCCCTCCTCCTCCCTTTCTCCCCTTCCTCTCCTCCTATCCTGCCCTCCTTCCCCTCCTCCCCTCCTGCTCCTCTCCTCCTCTTCCCCCCCCCTCTCCTCCTGCTCCTCCCCTCCTCATCCTCCCCCTCTCCACCTCCCTCCTCTACCTTCCTCTCCTCCCCTTCCTCCTTCCTTACTCCCCACCTCCTTCCCTCCTTCCCTCCTATGCTCCTTCGCGTTTTTTTAGTTTTTCCGACTTAATCGTGATTCTCCGTGCTGGCTCCTGCTCCGCGGTGTGTCACGGTTGTCACGGGCCGCTCGACGACGAGGATACATATTCTCTGTATATTATATCCATCCTTTTGTTTACCTGCTCTATTTCCCCTTCTCCCATGCTCATTACCCGTCTAAACATCCCAAATGAATCCCATTTAATGCGGCTTTTCTCAGATTGGCCGCGTCGCCGTGCTGCATGCGTTTCCCCCCGGCGTGATGAATGGTAATTGGTCGTAGCGAACGCCTCCAGTGGCCCTCCGACTTACCTGGAGCCCTGTTGCTCTAATTGGCTTTGGTCCCCTAATCTGCCGCTGCTGTCGGAGGCGCGTGAATAGGGTGTTGGCGGCAGGTTCGGATTTAGCTGCTGCCGCCGCCGCCGCCGTGTTGATGATTTAATTACCAAGAGAAGAATAAGAGAGAACATGGATTTGAGAAAGAAAAGGAGGGACAGACCTCCTCTCTTCTCCTCTTGCCTCCTCTCTCCTCCTCTCATCTCTTATCGCACCTCTTTTAACCTCCTCTCTCCTCCCCTCTCCTCCTCTCTGATCCTCTCTGATCCTCCCATCTCCTTTCTTCACCTTTAACCTCCTCTCTCCCATCTCCTCTCTCACCTCCTATCATGACCTCTCAGCTTCTCTCTCCTCCTCCTCTCTCCTCTTCCTCCTCCTCTCTCCTCCTCCCCCTCCTCCTCCCCATGAATTGGGGAAAGCATAGAGGAGGTGTGTCTTGTAAGTCTTGTAAGAAGCAGAGAGGTGGTTCAAACCTCATGGTTTAAGGGAGACACACGAGTGTGGAGCTCAGGTGATTGTTGGTGCCTCCACCCGACGGTGGAGGCTGATGATGTCGGAGGAGGATAACGGATGTCCGTAGCTTAAGTGGTAAGCTGTGTTGAGTTGTTTAATGAATTACTGCCTTGGCACTGGGCTTAGTGGCGGCCATGCGCGACTGTGGCATTTACTTTAGCTGCTAGCTTTTCACTTTGTTCTCCTGTTCCACTTCTCGTGGGCGGTATAACGTAGGTAATTTACACTGCAAGGTTTCTCCATGTGTGTGTGCATCTGTGCGTGTGTGTGTGTGTGTGTGTGTGTGTGTGTGTGTGTGTGTGTGTGTGTGTGTGTGTGTGTGTGTGTGTGTGTGTGTGTGTGTGTGTGTGTGTGTGTGTGTGTGTGTGTGTGTGTGTGTGTGCGTGCGTGTGTGTGTGTGTGTGTGTGTGTCTGTGTGTGTGTGTGTGTGTGTGTGTGTGTGTGTGTGTGTGTGTGTGTGTGTGTGTGTGTGTGTGTGTGTGTGTCTGTGCGTGCGTGCGCGTGATGCGTTCCCTCATGTGCCACATCCTCTGCGTGAGATTCAATCACAATTTAATATCACTCAGTTATAATAGCGTGCTATCGTTTATACATGGCGTGTGTGTGTGTGTGTGTGTGTGTGTGTGTGTGTGTGTGTGTGTGTGTGTGTGTGTGTGTGTGTGTGTGTGTGTGTGATGTACAGTATATGCTGTATGATGTATGCTTGCTGTCTGCTTGTTAACAGGTGTGTGTGTGTGTCCAACCAGATCCAAGACCTGGCCATCCGCTGTGTTCAGAAGAACATCCAGAAGAGCCGGGAGGCTCTCAGTCCAGTTCCACCAACCAATCCGCTGCTCTCAGTCCAGTTCCACCAACCAATCCGCTGCTCTCAGTCCAGTTCCTCCAACCAATCATATCAGTATTCCAGTCCATCTGGAATACAGAAATATCTAACTAATCATATCTCAGGTCCAGTGTTTCCCAACTTTTTTAGTCTCCTGTACCACAGCCCCAACAGTTTACTATATATTATACTATTACAAACTAATATTATGCTATTTTCATTCAGCATCATAATTAATATAATGTTGTGGCATAGAAAATAATATCATAGTATTATTATTTAACATCGGAATAAATATTATATAATTATATATAATAATAATAATTAATAATAATAATAATATATATATATATTATAATTTAGTATCATTATTATTATTGTAGTGTTTGAAATGAATGAAGCTGAGGTTGTAGCCTACTTCTATTTGGGGTATTTACTATATTAATGGGCAAATAACACCTCCCTTGATGCAGGCCTGTTTCCGGCGGCCTTCAAGACTGCCAGAATCAAGCCGCTCCTCAAGAAACCATCCCTGGACACCACTGATGTCCAAAACTACAGACCGGTATTCCTCCTATCATTCCTGTCCAAAACCCTTGAATGTGCTGTCTCCTCACAACATTCATTCTATCTCTCCCAGAACAACCTACTCGACCCTCACCAGTCAGGCTTCAAGGCTGCGCACTCCACAGAGACGGCACTGCTCGCAGTGACAGAGTCTCTTTGTGATGCCAGAAGCTCGTCCCTCTCATCAGTACTGATCCTTCTCTCCACTCTCGCCGAGCTTGGAATCGATGGAACTGCGTTATCCTGGTTCACCTCCTACCTCGCAGATCGCACTTATCAGGTCACATGGAACGGTTCCCTGTCCAGACCCTGCACCCTGGACACCGGAGTCCCCCAAGGCTCAGTATTGAGACCCCTTCTGTTTTCTCTTTACACTAAATCTCTAGGCTCTGTAATCACATCTCATGGCTTCTCCTATCACTGCTATGCAGATGACACTCAACTGTTTCTCTCCTTTCCCCCCTCAGAAACCCAAATCGCAACACGCATCTCTAAATGCCTGCCGACATCAGCAGATGGACAGCCGCCAACCACCTGAAGCTCAACCTTGACAAGACTGAGCTCCTCTTCATACCGGGGAAAGACTGCCCTCAGATGGACCTACTGGTCACCATCGAGAACACCCAAGTCTCACCCTCAACCACAACAAGAGACCTTGGTGTGATGCTAGATGACCAGCTGTCCTGCAATGCCAACGTCACCGCGGTGGCCCGATCTTGCAGAATTGCCCACTACAACATCCGCAGGTTCATCGCTCTTCCAAGACCCAGCTCTTCACGGCTCTGGCTCCACAGTGGTGGAATGAAGAGACTCAAGACCTATCTGTTCAGAGTCCACCTGGACTCTCCATGAACCCTCCTTCTCCTTTTTCAACCCCTAACTTGCTTAAGTCCTGACATTAAAAGCTCTTAGCATGTTGTATATTCGAGCAAGTGTATATCCTTAATGTTGATAACACACTCTTATCACAGCTACTTAAGCAGGTGACCTGGCAGTACCAAATTGTGAACTGCTGTATTTTTATGTTTGCGTACCTCAGCGTTATGCTATTGTCTGCTTCAACTAATGTACTCCTTGTAAGTCGCTTTGGATAAAAGCGTCTGCCAAATGTCCTAAATGTAAAAATGTAAATGTAAATTAAATAAAATATTGATAATATACAGCTAACATTCCCGATGGAACCAGCACAATAGAGTACGCTAACCAATCATATTTCAGTTCCAAATCCCCTAGCCAAGCGCCTCAGGGGAGCCGCTGTGGACCACCATGGGCCGCTAACACCGCAGATTTCTCTCTCTCTCTCTTTATAAAAAGCTGCTATTTTATAACCCAGAGGATTCACGGTGTAGGTGTAGAGAGAGAGAGAGAGAGAGAGAGAGAGGCACACGCCGTGGCTAAATACTCCATACACTGTAATTCAGGGTGTAATATCCAGGCGTTATTTATATTTTAAAGAGGTGACTGCTTTATGGCTGCTGTAAAAGAGGGAACAATAACAGCCCCAATAAAGACTCCTCTGACATTTCAGACCGCTGAGAGATGGTGTTGGTTTTTTGCGACGTAAGGAGGAAGGAGGAAGGAAAGGAAGAAAGGAGTGTGCGAGCAGAATGGTCACAGACTCCCTCATCTCTTAGGGCCTCGTCTGCACCGCAAAGCAAGCGTGGGCCCAACTCCCAAAATATGTTTCATAACGGCTCACAAATCACATGGAATCTGATCTATTTAAATTCTGATGTCCTCAAATCAGATGATTCTCAGCAGCTGATTTGTTTGCATCAGTCTGAATCGTGCCATTTGTCACAATTCTGCGCTGGTGGGAATCACATAAAGATGAAGATACTCTGATTTAGAAGATGAAGATTCTCTCTCTCTCTCTCTCTCTCTCTCTCTCTCTCTCTCTCTCTCTCTCTCTCTCTCTCTCTCTCTCTCTCTCTCTCTCTCTCTCTCTTTCTCTCTCTCTCTCTGTCTCTTTCCCTCTCTGTGTCTGTCTGTCTGTCTGTCTGTCTGTCTCTCTCTGTCCCTTTCTCTGTTTATTAGTACTGTATTATTATGTCTGTTTACGCCATAATGAAGTGCCCAGCGTCATTACACACACACAGTTGTATACTCCTCACCTGTCCTGAACACGACCGTGGGGGGAACAAAGAAGAAGAAGAAGAAGAAGGAAAAAAACCTCCAGTCTCACAGCATCCAGGAGGAGAAGAGAGAGAAACCCCCCGTCTTCTGCATCTGCAGACTACACCTCGTACCTCTGAAGGGTCGGCCTGGAAGTCACTTACGCAGATGGCGGGATGAAGCTATCGGTTTGAGTTGTGCACGTAAGCGACAGCGACGGCGTCCCATGTGGCCTACACCGGCGAGGTAGAGACCCATGGCAGCCTTTGGACACAGTCTCATTCACCCATTCGAGCAGTATTAGGCTTCACATTAGGCTCTTCCCTGCCTTCCCTCCCTCCCTCCCTCCCTCCCTCCCTCCCTCCCATTACAGATATAATCACAATCCTCCGATGAATGGGAGAATTTTCGGCGAGGATCAAAGCGGGCCTGGCTGGTTGTCATTATGCTATATATATGGTAATGAGCACCACCCCGTGAGGGGGAAATGGACAGCAACCACCACCAAACCACCCCCCACCAACCATCACCCAACCACCACCTATCACAGCACCACCACCACACCACCCGACCCGAAGCGCTAAAAGCTTAGAAAAGGACCTTGCGAAAGCTGAATATCTTGCCAGGACTGTAACACTTCAGTTAAAGTGGTGAACACCCCCGACAGCTCCACAATGAGGGTCAGATGAGGACCACGGAGAGGCCATTCAAGTCCTTCCTTGCCCCCTAACCACCTGCCTCCATTTGTGTCGCATTACTCTCTTCCCCTCCTCCCCTCCTCCCCTCCTCACATCCCTTCCATTTGGCGAGGACTCAGCCGAGACTGTTGCTGTCGCATCTCTGCTCAGGTCACGTGACCTCGATCTGACGAAGGAGAGAGCTTCATTAAAATGTGTTTGGTGGCGTGTGAAACAAGGTCACTTGAGGTTTGTTAAGACACACGCCAGACCTGTCTGTGAGCTACAGTCACCGTGACACCCTCTGTCTGAAACTCTCCCTGCTCATATCCTAGTCCTCGCCGGACTCTTTGCTGCATCGAATTTCGGGTAACTTTATGCAAATTAGCGTCAAAATAAAGGGGCAGCGGTAGCCCAGTCTTTTGAGAGCCGAACACAGACAACTGAAAACGCAGTAAATCCTTTGATGTGCGTTTGATCTGTGTGTGTGTATGTGTGTTTGTGTGTGTGTGTGTGTGTGTGTGTGTGTGTGTGTGTGTGTGTGTGTGTGTGTGTGTGTGTGTGTGTGTGTGTGTGTGTGTGTGTGTGTGTGTGTGTGTGTGTGTGAGAGTGTGTGTGTGTGAGAGTGTGTATCAATGCGTTTGTCTGTGTGTATATCTTTGTGTGTGTGTGTATATATGTATATATATATGTATATATATATCAGTGGTGAAGCGTCAGGGCCTTCAAGGTATTCAGAGAAGACCCTGGAACTCTCAGATGAAACCAAAGAATCGAATTAATTGTATTAATAAAATGTAATACAATTTAATAACATTTAATAAAATTTAAATAAAATGAATAAATGAGAATCGTATCTGTGTTATAATACAGTGTTGCGTTGATTTGTTTGTCTTTCTCGGTCCATGCACGACGCATTTGAGTGGTTTTGTGTTGGAAAAACAATGCAACCAATCAGATATTTTTCTGGGTTGCTGGGAAGAATATCCAACGTAAATCAACCAAAGTATTCCCGCTGACATTGGCCCTTAGACGGAATGATAGCGTACGTTTGGATTGACAATTTGATCAACCAATCATATCGTGATTTGTAGCCAATGGGCGTATTCTTTCAGATTTCCCCGGCAGCTCAATATGGAGCTAGAGGGTGCAAGGTGGTGGCTGGCGCGAGAGTGGATCTAGCGTAGTGTTACGTTTTCTACGTTGTTTTTTTTACGCCAAAATGGCAACAGGTGAAGATGATGTCGTGGCGGAATTATTGTGTGAACCATTTTCAAGACGACCATTTAATGTTAAAATGGACATTATTAAAAGAGGCCGTCCAACACCTGACAATCTGGAGCTGACTCAAGTAGTCAAAGCAGGTTATGTTCGCCATTTTCAGTGTAGCAACTGGGAACGATACCCATGGCTAACGGGCTCTACTAGCCACAAGAGGCTCTACTGATGGGAGTGTTGCTATTTGGGACCGACAAGAGAGCAGGGAATTGGAACTTATTTTGGATCTGAAAAGCGATCATCTTTATGACCTGATGGTGGTCGAACCATTCATCCAGAAGGACAGGAGAATGGATTTGGTCTTTAAGTGAACATCATTGGTGAGTGAGACTCATTTGTCTTTGCTGGTTTTCTCTCAGTGTTGCGTCTCGTTGAGCTGGTTGGTGCATTTTGTTTCCACACACTTGTTGACTGATTAGTTAATGGCTGTCTTGGGTTTGTTAAGCATTGTTGTGCATTTGAATTGAGAGTTTTGACTTGATCTTTCTTTGCATCGCTTAACGTGAAAAGACTTAACGTAACTAAGAGTTACAAAACCACGATCAATAATCACCTAATTTGCATATGTTTTGTCATTAGCACTTTCACCTTTTCACTTTCATTTTGACAGGTGAAAGTGCTAATGACAAGACATATGCCAGAGACATTTGGTGATTATTGATCGCTATTTTGGAACTTAAAGTTCCAAAGTTACGTTAAGCCTTTTCACGTCAAGCGTGTTAGACTGTCCCTTTAACCGATAGCCTGTGTGTGGTGATGATTTCAGAATCCTCTTGATGTGACCATGAGGTTTTTATTGTTAATAATAACGTGTGCATAGATATTTTTATATATGTACGGGTGACGAAAAATGAATTTTGATTCCGACAGATTCACGACAGTATCATTTGGAGCTGAAAAAAAAGCCACACACAATTTTCAATATCACGATTCCCCCCCCTTGGACTTCACGATGTTCTCGATGGTGAAGCTCTGCGCACACGTTGTTTTTAATGTTCCAGTCCCTCCGGTGATAGTGGGGGGGGGGGGGGGGGTCTGTTATGTTGGGGGTCGCGGGCTGAAAAGTTGTGGAACCCCTGGTCTACAGAAGGTCCAGTTGTGACAGACACGCTTCGCCACTGATATATATATGTATATATACATATATATATGTGTGCTTGTGCTTGTGCAGCTGGCCGAGCTGCAGAGCGACCAGGAGGAGGTCCAGCGCTGTCACGGCTACGGTGGTTGGCAGGGGGCGTGGCCTAGCCACATGCGCTGGTGGCGCACACACACACACACACACCTGGACACAATCTCCCCGTCTAATTGTTTATCACCTCACCTGGGGTATATATACGTTGTCTTTCCTTTACCCCAGCGTGAGGTCGTTACTCTAAAATGCACGTAGTTCTCCCGTCTGATACCCATCGCCTGCCAACTACCCCTGCCGGTACTTTGCACCCGAGATCCCGGTACACAGACTCCTTCCCCCGTCTCGGACTACTCGCCGGTCAACTACCTGCCGGTACTCCGCGGATCGTCTCCCCAGTGCACCCTTGTGACTTTGTGTGTGTTTCCAGTAAATAAAGCCGTTCGTATCACTCCACTTGTCGGCGTCTGCGTTCGGGGTCCAACCCACTCCTTTCTCGTGACAGAACGACCTCACCATTATGGACCCCGGCAACCTCGACGAGTGGCGCCAAGTGTGCCTGGTGATGAGGAACGACCGGGATGCTTGCCTGGACCCCGGCCTTCTCGAGCGTGCGAAGCGCGGGCTCGATGCCCAGATGGTCTGCTTCAGATCACAGATTCGGGCGCTGCGGGAGCAGGAGGAAGAGTGGGTGGTCCGGTTGGCCAACCTGGCCCCCGCTGTCCGCGACCAGTGTCAGCTCGATGTTGAGTCCCTGATCGCCAGTCACGGACAGGAGGGTCGGAAGCTGCAGATTACGTTGGACCAGTGCGGGAACATGGCAACCTTCGTTGCTTCCCTCATCAGAAGGACCCCTGACGTCCCGCTTCTCCCCCGTCTGACAGCTCCGCACCCGGCTGATGACGTCGCTCCGCACCCGGCTGACGACTACAGAGGGGGTTCAGAGCAGACCCCTGAGGAGACTCCAGAAGAGGTCCCGGAGGAGACCCCTAGAGGAGACCCCTGGAGGAGGGTTCAGAGAGGACTCCCACCGACCGGGGCAGAAGGGGTGGCTCTCTTCCCGGGCCCCGCCCGCCCACCAAATTTCCTCCACTCCCCCAGATCATCGACTGGGACGCAGACGGTCCAGAGGAGCGGGGTTGGCCCCCGCGCCGCTACTGTCGGGATCTGTTCTTTTCCCTCGACTGCCACCGGGAACACCCCTTCAAGCCGGGTTGGACGCCAGGAGGCGCCCGTTGAGGGGGGGGGGGGTACTGTCACGGTTACGGTGGTTGGCAGGGGGCGTGGCCTAGCCATGTGCGCTGGTGGCACACACACACACACACACACACACACACAACTGGACACAATCTCCCCGTCTAATTGTTTATCACCTCACCTGGGGTATATATACGTTGTCTTCCTCATATATACGTTGACCTCACCCCAGCGTGAGGTCGTTACTCTAAAATGCACGTAGTTATCCCGTTTTTATATATATATATATATATTTTTTCATATTATTTATTTTTTTGTTATATGTATATATATACATATATATATATATATATCATGTTATACATTATTAGATTACATAAGATTCAAATTGATTGTAAGTACATCCTTCCATTGTCTGCCGCTTATCCGTTTTTTTAAGTGACAGTAGTGCAGCTCTGTTGTGAGGTGTGGAAGCAGAATCATGAAAACAGTGCAGTACATCACATGTGTCAATCATATCTTGAATACGTGTGGGTAGTGTTCCTTGTTTTCTTTCCTGGTTATTTAGACCAATCATGTTAGACTATGACGATCATTGCCTGCTTACCTGGGGGTCGGTCCAGTTGTGAGGGTGATTCAAGAAAGTCAAGAATTGAAAATGTACACACATGCACGTGTGTGTGTGTGTGTGTGTGTGTGTGTGTGTGTTTCAGCTGAAGCAGATGGAGATCCAACTGGACTATGAGGACAAGCAGAAGGTCCTGCGAGAGAGACGGGAGCTGGACACCAAACTAAGCAACGTCCAGGACCAGGTACGTCCCTTCACACGGACACGTGAGGTCACTTCCCGAGACACCTTCTTCTCCCCCTGCAGGCTGCTCTCAGGGCATTTGACTCTGAGCCCAAAGAGGTTCCGGGTTGAAACCCCAATGTTCCCAGTCTACCCAGTCCGTCTAAAACTAAAAAAAGAAAATCATTGTTGGATAAAGAAACGCTTTCTGACATATTTGTCAAAGTTGCTCAGTGAATAAAAAGTAAATAAATACTTCAGCTGTTGTTCTTTTAAGCAATTGCAACACATTTTGAGGGTGAACGTAGAGGAGGTATGTCTCTGTAAGCCCCGAGTGTGCCCCCCCCCTCAGGGTTGTTCTACAGTGGCGTGAGTTGCCTTGTGCTCCAGGTGAGCCTGCAGGACCTGGAGGGAGAGAAGAAGCTGAGGAAGGACTGAGGAGGACCAAGATGCTGCTGGCCGACCCAGATCATGCTGGACCACCTGCAGAACAACACTCCCAGCAAGAGGGAGATCACCCAGCTCAAGAACCAGGTCCGTCTCGCCACCGGGTTACTGTGCTTTATAGGAGAGGAGGCACTGCCGTAATTAATACACATGGTATGAAAATTAGCAAGAATTAGGAGAGTATATTTGTCAGCAGTCGGCCCTGGCCAAGGTGATAAAAAGGGCTTCCTTAATTAAAACAAAGTACAAACAAAACAAGTAAATGCAGTTTAAAGATTGGAAAAGGACAGACAGTGAAAGCAGTAACGATAGCAATGATGAAGTGTAAATACATATATATGTATATATAAGGGGAAAGATAAAGAGAGAGAAGAGAGAGAACAACATCGTTAATAAATGTACAGTACATATAGACCCTCTCTCTCTCTTTCTCAGACAACGATACAGATAGACAAACACATTCTGACAAATATACAGATAGACAACCACATGCAGACAAATAAACAATTAGACAAATATACAAAGACAAATATACATATAGACAAATATATGAAGACAAGTTTACATATAGACAAACACATGCAGACAAGTGTACATATAGAACAACAGAACAAACAAGCATATAGACATATTGAAATCAGCAGCAATAGGACAGTTGTATTATGCTGCAAGTATGTAGTTGTCTGGTCAACTCAAATTAATGTTATTTGTATAGCCATATATACTAATATAATAATACATAAAATAAACCACAGATAGGATCTCGAGTGTCGATTTATTGAGGAATTATGAACATAGCAGTATAAACAGTATCACAGTATACATCTTAATATAAAGTGTAAGTGAGCTGTGTAGTTTTGCGCAGGTCGTCCATACTGCTTTACAGAGGAACCAATATTGATTCTGTTCTTTGACTTTGATTTCTCAGCCTCAAAAGTGTCTCTGGGTTCAAAGCGTGGGCCCCTCGAAATGCAAATGTAATCAAACGTGTTTTATATTCCAGTAAGGTTTTGTGTTAGTTGTTTTGTGCTGTACGGTAATTCTGTTTAATGTGTTTACTGCTGTGTATGTGGGCGCCGAAGTACCACCGATTAAATGACATCACATTTAATTTCGGTAATAAAACCTCCCGCGTAATTTTCTCCCTCGTGATATTAAACTTTAAATGTGTTGTTATTTTTTGAGCGTTATTTGCGGGGCGGAAATGTCAGCCCTCCCCTGCTCTTTTGATAATTAAAACATCCTCTCCATATCAAACCCAGACGTGTCATTTATACCAACCCCCCCCCCCCCCCACACACACACACACACACACACACACACACACATGCATTAATATGCACGGCAGCGCAAGCAGACGTTGAATTAATCAACTGCAGTTGGCACATGTCTCTTCTCTCTCTAATGGAAAAATAAGCTTCGTTAAGTTGCTCCCCCCTGCCTCCCTATCCCCCCCCCCACCCATCTCTCTCTCTCTCTCTCGCTCTCTCTCTCTCTCTCGCTCTCGCTCTCTCTCTCTCTCTCTCTCTCTCTCTCTCTCTCGCTCTCGCTCTCGCTCTCGCTCTCTCTCTCTCTCTCTCTCCCCGGGAGGTGCTGTGGAGGATGAGGAGGAGGAGGAGGAGGAGGAGGAGTGGAGCACTTGGGCTTGTTAATTTGCACCGTTTATGACAAAGATTGGCCCGGGGAGCACGGGGATTCAGGCCGTGAACGTCTCCTCCTCATTCCTCTTTTCAACCTCCTCCTCCCCTTCTGCTCCTTATTTTTCTCCTCCCGCTCCTTCTGCCTCTCTTCCTCCTCCTGCTCCGTCTCCCCCTCCTCCTCCTCCTCTTCTTCTTTCTCCTCTTCCGTGGAGGCCTCCTTCCCTCCTCTCCTCTACCTTGTCCCTCTTCTCCTCGTCCCTCTTCTCTGCTTCCCCCTCTTCATCTCTTTCCTCCTCCACCTCTTCCCTCCTCTCCTCTTATTTGTCCCTCTTCTCCTCCTTCTTCTCCTCCTTCTCTCCTCCTCCCCCTCCACCCTCCCCATCCTCCTCTCTCTCTCCCATCTCCTTCTCTGTGGAGGACTAAATGAGAGCATCTGGGTTAGTGGACCCACTAGATGGTGTTACTGGATGCCCGATGCCAGGCCAGTTAATGTCCATTTATCACGTTTAGTAGCTCAGTTCTGGGGAGGGAAATAATAACGTGTCCTCAAATAATTGATTTATTAAATTATTATTCAGCTATTAAAAGGGGAAATATGTATAGACAGTAACGGTCACAGTTGCCTTCACTAACCTGTATAGCCAATTAATCTACAGCAATAGTTAATTAGCCCCTCTCTCCATCTCTCTCCCTTTCTCTGTCTCTCTCTCTCTCCCCTCCTCCCCCTCTCCCTCTCTCTCTATCTCTCCATCTCTCTCTCGCCCCCTCTCCTTCTCTCTCTCTCTTTGTCTCTCTCCCCTTCTCAACCCCCCCCCCCCCCCCCTCTTTCTCTCTCTCTCTCCCCCCCTCTCTCTCTCTCTTTCTCTCTCTTTGTCTCTCTACCAGTCTGCACGGGACCTCAGCCAGATCAGTGATCTACAGGCCCAGCTGGAGGAGACTACCAAGGAGGAGCAGGAGATCCAGGAGAAGGTTTGAATAGTTCCAACGAGAAGAACTAACTTCTCTTCTAGTTAAGAAAAAATGCACTTAGTTGCAATCTGGGCTGGTTCCCATACCAACAGGCTCCTATAAGGCCTGTTATATATATTTTATGCAACTTATATTATATGTAACTAACGCTAGCGTACATGCTAATGGGCTATATGCTAGCACATGTTAGCAAATGCTAACGGGCTAGCCACGTATGTCACGTGGCCTCTGACCACTAAAATGTTTTTCACACGGGGAGGTTTTTTTCGGGCAGAATTACATCAAAACGAATCCATGAATGTTTGTAAATAATTCACGCTCGGAAATCGGCACGTAACCGAACCGACTATTTTTACCGTTGGAAAACTGGAGAATAAGATGTTTTCAAAAGCAGGCAGGAGAAGAAGAAGAAGAAGAAGAAGAAGAAGAAGAAGAAGAAGAAGAAGAAGAAGAAGAAGAAGAAGAAGAGTGATAAAAGGACTCACGCGTGTTTTTGCCTTGAAACCAGGCTGAGAAAAGCCCAGCTGTGGCTGGCGGTGGTTCTTTTTTTATTAGAGCATCTGTCGCATCACCAGCGCAGCCGACCCGTATCGCACTTTCAAGGAACCGGGCTCTGAATATAATGACCAGATATCCTTCCAGGTTGGCGGCAGAAACGCCGTTCAAAACAGAGACACCGGCTTTGATTTGGCCTGCCAAATAAATGTGTGCGTATGTTTGTGTGTAAGTGTTCGACAAACCTCTACCACTACTCCTCTGTTAAAAAACGCCATTTTTAAGTCTCCGACTCTTGTAGCGGTTATCAAATATCCGACGGAAAAAAAGGATGGAAGATAATTATGCCGACGCAGCGGCATCTTAACCAAAGGAGGAACTTTTAAACCCGTCTCGACTCAGGGAGCAAAGTCCCTGCTTAAGTGCCGTGGAGATTTAAGGGTCGACTTATTTTATATATATCTCCGATGTAATTAGTGTGGCAGGGATGGATCTTCCCTCTCGCTTAAAGACCACATGGGCAGATCTATAGTCTTGCCCTGTCACCTGTACCTGTCCACCCGTACCTGGATACCCCTTTACTTGGCTCCACCCATACCTGGATACACATGTATTTGGCTCCACCCATTCCTGGATACACCTGTACTTGGCTACACCTATACCTGGATACACCTGTACTTGACTCCACCCATACCTGAATAACCCTGTTATTGGCTCCACCCATACCTGGATACACCTGTATTTGGCTCCGCCCATTCCTGGATACACCTGTACTTGACTCCAGCCATACCTGTATTCAGCTGTACTTGGCTCCACCCATACCTGCAGACACCTGTACTTGGCTCCACCCATACCTGTATTCACCTGTACTTGACTCCACCCATACCTGTATTCACCTGTACTTGGCTCCGTCCATACCTGGATACACCTGTAGCCATTTTATTGTATATTTTAGCCTTTCATAGATTCGCTAGTTTCATAGCTCGAACAAGATTCCCCATGTACCGTTCGTCACCTTTATCTTCCTTTTTCTTTAGCTATTTGTATCTGTTACTTTGTTTAGCCGTAGCTGTTATCTTTGGCTGTAGCGAGATTGAAACTTCCTTTATTTCTAGTCATTTTTATCTGTAACTTTATTTAGCTGTAGGTATCTTAAGCCATAGCTCTCTTTAGCTGTCACTATCTTTAGCCTCCACTATCTTTAGCTGTCACTATCTTTAGCCTCCACTATCTTTAGTTGTAGCTCTCTTCTGCCGTAGCTACATTTATTGATTATGTAACTTATATATACATTTTTTTATCTGTCACCAGATCCCAACAAGAGTTACCAAGTAAAAAATAAACCAGGAACTGCATTTTCTCCGAAATTGCTCTCTGGGATGATTTACATAACATAACACCAGGTTATGTTTTGTGGATTACGTTTCATGGGTTATGGGTTTTGTGTTTTGGGTTATGGTTATGTTGTATGGGTTATGGGTTATGTTTTGTGGGTTATGGGTAATGTTTTGTGGGTTATGGTTATGTTTTATGCGCTATGGGTTCTGTTTTGTGGGTTATGGGTTATGGGTTAAGGGTTATTTTGGTGGGCTATGTTTTATGTTTTGTTATGACAAAGACACACTTGATCTCAGACAAACAACAAAACAACAGAACACACATAATTACTAAGATCATTAGAGTTATCTTCATATCAGATCTCCACCTCCACCAGTTAGTTTAGTTCCTCTTGGTTTACCAGATAGTATTTCTCTTCTTGTTACACTCCCTCCCTGGCGTCTGCCAGTCGTCTCCCACGCCGTTCGGTGAGTTATTTCCTGGCGATGGGCTGAAACCGCCAAGCCGAAGCCAAACCAGAGGTAGCTCTTCAATACGGCGTGCCACAGAACCGTGTGTGTGTGTGTGTGTGTGTGTGTGTGTGTGTGTGTGTGTGTGTGTGTGTGTGTGTGTGTGTGTGTGTGTGTGTGTGTGTGTGTGTGTGTGTGTGTGTGTGTGTGTGTGTGTGTGTGTGTGTGTGTGTGTGTGTGTGTGTGTGTGTGTGTGTGTGTGTGTGTGTGTGTGTGTGAGAACTGGCACAGACCGGACATGCCCAAGCTGCTCTCCCAGGATAGAAATAATGTGTATTATTTCATAACCTTCCTACCAGGAAAGTTTCTGTTTTCCTTTTGGGGGCCGGCCAAGGAGGCGGCAGCGCAACAAAAGCACAAAGTTACAGAGCTATCCGTCGTCGGTCCCAGATCCGTCTCAACACCATCAACAACATCACCGGCTGACCACAACAGAGCCTGTGATTAACGACACCAAGCGTCCACTTTGTCTCTGTCACGGGGGGAGAGACGGAGGGTCGGCAGGACAGCTGACGAGAACAGGAGGGGGGTAGGGTTTGGGGGGGGGGGACAAAAGCGGAACCTGATGGAACTTTATTCAAAGGGCCGCATTGTTGTTGTTGCTGCTGCTGACGCTATCGGGCCGTTTGATCGGTTTGATTGATCGGGAACAACGTGCCGTGAGCACCGGCGGACTGCCGTATAATTGATGAATCTTACTTCTTGGTTTTTTCCCCTTCTGCACTCCCTCTTCTAGCGGTGAGCTTCCCCTCCATACTGGGGACGAGGGGGTAGTTTGAACCATGACCGTCTGGGGATGTACTTTTTTACCATGTTCGTCACTAACCCATTACCCATAAAACATAACACATAAAACACAACCCATAAAACATAAAACAAAACCTCAATGTAGACTATAGACATCAGGGTTTCATCAAGCCTGAGCGTTAGGTGGTGATCTGGAACCCTGACTCTCATCACTTGAGAGTCAGGTAACCAAAATGTACGGAACAAATACAGAAACAGGAACAATTAACAAACAATTAACGGAAAGTTAAATAACAAGAACAGGATCAGACAGGTGGAAGAGTTTCACAAACAAGGACACCGTTGTACTGGACGTCAAGACTGGCCTGTAAATACGTACAAGTAAACAGCGGAGATGGGGTTTTTTCCGAATAAAAAGCACTATAAAGATAATATATGATATATAAAAAGTATTATACATATATATATATATAAAAAGAAATATATATCTATTTAGATTTATATATAATATATAGATTATATGTTTATGTATATGTTTTGTACTGAATATAAAAACAACATTGAATTCGGTTGAGAAATTAAAAGGTTAAATTGTGCTTAAAGGTCAATCTTGACCTCTCCACTATGGCGGCGTTGACTCAACTCAGCAAGGTCATTCATCGGTCTTGCGGTCTTGTTTCCTCCCCCAGCTCAAATCGCTGCAGAGCCAGCTGGAGTTGGTCAGCCGCCAGACAGATTGGACAGGAAGTCAAATTGTCGGGGATGACATGGAGACAGACGACACCGATGACGTTAACAGGTGGACGGGACCAAGTGTGTGTTGAGTGTGTGTTTGTCCTGTGTCTGTATCAATATCCAAATCATCAACCTTGTGGTTGTCAGGTTACCGCTCTACCTCCTGAGCTAAACTGCCTCCGTGTGTGGGTTTGCATGTATGGGACATAGGGTTTGTGTATATTGTGTGTGTGTGGTGTGTGTGGTGTGTGTGTGTGTGTGTGTGTGTGTGTGTGGTGTGTGTGTGTGTGTGTGTGTGTGTGTGTGTGTGTGTGTGTGTGTGTGTGTGTGTTGGATGTTTGTCAGTGTGTGTGTTTGTATGGGACATAAGGTTTTGTGTGTGTGTGTGTGTGTGTGTGTGTGCGTGTGCGTGGGAGGGTGTGTGTGTATGTACCTTCTCCTGGTTGTTGTTGTTTGTTCTCTGTCACACTCTGCTCTGTGTTCCCTGTTCTCCTGTCCTCCCTCGCTCTCCTTCCAGTCGACAAGACATAGTGACAAAGTATCAGAAGAGAAGGAACAAAACGTGAGAATTGGAAGAGAAACCTTTTCTATTTGCTGCTTGTAATTGTGTTTTTCTCACCTATTTACGGCCCGGCAGGAGCACGCCGGTGCTGTCACGTTGCGAAGCTTTGAGGTGTTTGTTTGCAATACTAACAACACACACACACACACACACACACACAACACACACACACACACACACACACACACACACCACACACACACACACACACACACACACACACACACACACACACACACACACACACACACACACACACACACACACACACACACAACACACACCAAACAACACACAGACACCAAACAACACACCAAACAACACACACACACACACACACACAACACACACAAACAACACACACACACACACACACACAAACACACACACACAGACCTCATCAGTTATCTCTCCCTCTCTGTGACCCCCTTGCATTCTGCACCCGCTAGCATGCGAACATCAACATCAGCCTGCATGTCGAGGAGGCTGTTTATTCGGCCGTAGTTTCATATGCATGTGGTCTGCGGTTCTGCCGTCCCCATCGTGGCGGCACAGTTACCCGGTTTATGAAGATTGTAAAGCATCTTATCAACGAAGGTACCGCTACGGTCATTACTTGAGATCCAAAGATCCTTTTTATCCGCTGACTAACCGGGATGACAGCCACGACCGCACACTGAAACTGTGTCTTTTAGCGCTGGGGCTGTCAGCTTCTGTCATTCTCCGGCGTCCCGTCCTGCGGACCACAGAACATGAAGGAGAAACCGTTTGAGTCAAAACTAAGTTTTGTCTTTTGTTTGTCTTCCTGCTCACGGTTTGTAGTGCGGACAGGAAAGTGTGCACGCCCAGAGGTCATCGCACTGAGTTGCGTGACAGTGCTAATGCGTTACTGCTAATGCAGTCCCATCATCAGGGCCTGTAATGGGATAGTTAACCTGTTCCTTTACATACGTGCACTTTAATGGAACCGCCGGCGTCGTCCCCGACCTCTGGGACCGACAGGCACGTCTGTCTCTGTGTAAACTTATCAACCGAAGATTGATACCGATATTGATCATGTTCTGCTGAGGACTCTGGAGTCATTGACGCCGGCCGTGTGTTCTGTGTTTCCACAACAACCGCACTGACATTCGGTGTGGTTGATCAATAATTTAGCGGCTCTGCAAAGCATGATAGAGAGAGAGAGAGAGAGAGAGAGAGAGAGAGAGAGAGAGAGAGAGAGAGAGAGAGAGAGAGAGAGAGAGAGAGAGAGAGAGAGAGAGAGAGAGAGAGAGAGAGAGAGAGAGAGAGAGAGAGAGAGGAGAGAGAGAAGGGGGGGAGAGAGAGGGAGAGAGAGAGAGAGAGAGAGAGAGAGAGAGAGAGAGAGAGATGGGGAAAGAGATGGAGAGAGAGGACCATGTTCCTCTCTCAGTCCTTCTCTCTCTCTCTCTCTCTCTCTCTCTCCCCCCCCTTCTCTCTATGTCCCTCCCTAGGGGGAGGGAGGGAGGGAGTGAGAGGGGGAGAGATGGAGGGAGAGGGAGGGAGGGAGGGAGTGAGAGGGGGAGAGATGGAGGGAGAGAAAGAGAGAGGAGGTGAGATGGAGAGAGACAGGAGAGAAGATGGAGGGAGAGCGACAGGAGAGGAGATGGAGGGAGAGAGAGAGGAGAGATGGAGAGAGAGGGGGAGTAGAAGAGAGAGTGAGTAGGAGAGATTGAGAGGGGAGGGGGTGGATAGAGAGAGAGAGAGAGACACCTTGATGTGCATTAACAATAATATCGTGAAATTGACTGTAATTTGCCAGGCGTACTTTCTCTCTGGATAATGTGCGTTCCCGTTTGGATGGAGCGGCTTGGTAATGGTGCGCAGGCACAAGTGGGCATCCACCCGCTCTCTGTATTTATAGTACAGATAAACAAACGCTCCCGTCGCAATACAGCATCGCTCTCAACTCTCCTGTAGCTCTCCCATTCTCACGAACGTACTTTATTATTTATATTTATTTATTTATTCATAAAGTAAAAAAGACCAATAATAATAATAATGATCATAATAATAATAAGTATTATTATTATAATGTTGCAGTTTTTAAAGTGTGCTCCGGTGGACTGTTCTTTTCCCACAAGCTAATTGACCTACGCTAACAGCCGATGTCCGTGTCGTCTGGCGGCAGCGTTAGCCGCCCGGGCTAATTACCCCTAAAGCGCTTATCAGAGCAGAACGTCACATCAAAGTGTTTTGAAACTAACACCCCCTGCCGCTCGTATATGTATTTGTTAAACACACACTTCCAGGTTAGCAGGTGTGTGTGTGTGTGTGTGTGTGTGTGTGTGTGTGTGTGTGTGTGTGTGTGTGTGTGTGTGTGTGTGTGTGTGTGTGTGTGTGTGTGTGTGTGTGTGTGTGTGTGTGTGTGTGTGTGTGTGTGTGTGTGTGTGGATGAGCAGCCCGATGTTGACGATAAGCGTTCGTGACATAGATTTACAGCGCAGGCCGACTGTCGGAGGGGATTAGCGTCTACCTCGGCTTGGGGGAGGGGGGGGGGGGGTAGCGGGAGGGGTCTGCACAGAGCACGCCTTGGGTCCGGTTAGCTAGCTGGGTACCCTGGATGCCGACAAATCTTTCTCCTCCTCTTCCTCATATCTCTCGTCCTCTTCCTCATCTCCCTCTTCCACTTCCTCCTCCTCAGCCTTCTCTTCTTACTCTTTCTTCTTTTCCACCTCTTCCGCCTCCTCCTCTTTTTCATCTTCCTCATCCTCCTCTTCCTCTTCTTTCTTCTCCGCTTCCTCATCTTCCTTATCCTCTTCCTCATCTTCTTTCTCCTCTTCCTCATCTTCTTCTCCTCTTCCTTATCTCCCTCTTCTTCCTCTTACTCCTTCTCCTCTTCTTTCTTCTCCTCTTCCTCCTCTTCCTCTTCCTCATCTTTCTCCTCCTCTTCCTCATCGCCCTCTTCCTCTTCCTCCTCTTACTCCTTCTCTATATCCTCCTCTTCTTTCTTCTCTTCTTCCTCCTCGTCCTCCTCATTGTCTTCCTCATCTTCCTCCCCATCTTCCTCCTCATCCTCATCGTCCTCATCCTCCTCCTCCTCTTCCTCATCACCCTCTTCCTCTTCCTCCTCCTCATCTCGGGGGGGGATCACATCCGAGCAAACCACACACACACTTCACGGGCCTTGAGCTGACAGTGCGTTAGATTGTCTCTCGCTTTCCCCCCCTGCTTCTGCCTCGTTCACCTCCTGATCTTCCCCAGACAAAGAGAGGTGTCCCTCAGGAGCTCACCATGGACCTGGACACAGACACCCCTGAAGGGGGATTAACCTCATCTCCATATGATCTAACACACTGGCTCATTAGCGGCCCTCGGCCGTCTCGGTGTTGACGAGGTCGCCTGGCTGGCTCCTCCCCCCCCCCTCCTCCATAACCCCCCCCCCCCCCCCCACACACACACACACACCCCAATCAGCGGCCGGGGCTGACAGGTTAAGTGTCACGCAGGCGCTAGCCGACGCTGCCCTTAGCATGCTAGGTTAATTAGCCCCTCAAGAGGCTCATTTACATTCCGCTCGGGGAGTGCCCACTCCCGCCTCGCTTTTTGTATAATTCATACCGCTTTTGATTGCTCCTACTTGGTCCCGCTTCTATGCTATTATTTAAAGCAGGATACAAATAGATAGATGTAAATGCAGGAGTAGAAGCAGTTCTATCAACAGATTTAAATATATATTGCAGGTACAGTAAACAGGTATCTTAGTAATAAATATGTAAACTATAGAGAGGAAGGTAGTTGTGATACAGTTTGTTTTTACAGTTTTTATTTTAATTTTATTTTTACAGTTAGTCAGAGACATTGGTGGTGATTGTTATAGGTGTTGAGCAGAGGTGTGGGGCAGGGGCGTGAGCAGGGGGGGGGGGCAGCAGTCTGAAGAGCCTAAGGTTAGTGTCGCTCCCTCCCTCTCCCTCCCCTAACCCCCCTTAGGCCCTACACACTTCGAAACACCACTCCTCCCACATGTTGTCACTGCCTCGTGGGTACAGACAACCTCCCCTCCCCCCATTCGAAGCGAGCGCCCCCTCCCTGAGGCGGTGCTGGACAACAGTGTCAGGGTGAGTGTTTCTTATGATTAGGTGTCAACTGTCTCCCGCAGTTGTCGCCCTAATGACAGAGGATGGCAGAGGGGGGAGGCGGTGAGGCTGTCAGATTTATGGAGGTGGCTCGTGGCCAGTTGGCATGGCTGCTAAATGGTTCCCTCTGACCGGGCTAGTGAGATCTTCCTCCAGCTAGATTGCCCTTCTAACTGTATACATAGCAGCCATAGCTCAAGATATTCCCACTCCTCCTTCGGCCTCTCCTTGTCGACCTCCTCCTGTCTCCTCCTCGCCCGTCTCTGACTCTAAAGATGCCGCCAAGGACGAATGCAAATGACAAAGAATCGTTTTCATTTCTGCAAAGCGGGAGAGCTGCGATGCACTGCTGCATATTTTCAGATGAGCACAGAATTGCACCGTGCAATCATCCCGTCTCTAAGTTATTACAGAAATGCACAGAAACACAAAGCCCTTTACCTTTTCAAACGCTGATGTGTTCAAACGCTGTGTTCAAGATGCCGTCCGCTTCTAGAGTTGACATCTTATTTGTAAGTGTTTACTTTATTATTATCTGTGGCGGTTGTTAATATTGCTTTTTTTTGGATTGAGGCTGGTCATGTAAACTTGATATTCTAATAAAATGAGATATTTGTTGATGTAGTCGGAGTCTGTGGAGCTTGGTAAGAGTGAGTGTGTGTGTGTGTGTGTGTGTGTGTGTGTGTGTGTGTGTGTGTGTGTGTGTGTGTGTGTGTGTGTGTGTGTGTGTGTGTGTGTGTGTGTGTGTGTGTGTGTGTGTGTGTGTGTGTGTGTGTGTGTGTGTGTGTGTGTTGTCAGTGCTGATGTAGTGGAAGGTAATAATGTTGGCGTCTTGTATTTGCATAGCTTCACAGGAGCTCATCTGCATATTGTCTTATTTACATGAATATTAATATGGACACAAAGAACACTTAATTCATATTGTTTTTATCCGCAGTTTGATACAGCTACACAAATTTATGTTGTAAATATAACAGAGGGTTGTGCTATACATTTTTTTTTAAACGAATACTTCGAGTACTAATACTAATACTAACTATACTTACTCATACTACTACTAACTATACTAACACTACTACTAATTATACTACTGTACTGTCCCTCCCTACCTACTTCTTGATGACCCGTCTCTGTACTGACAAACCCCTACCTTCTCCTTAATGACCCATCTCTGCACTGTCTAACCCCTACCTGCTCCTTAATGACCCATCTCTGCACTGTCTAACCCCTACCTGCTCCTTAATGACCCGTCTCTGTACTGTCTAACCCCTACCTGCTCCTTAAGGACCCGTCTCTGTACTGTCTAACCCTTACCTGCTCCTTAATGACCCGTCTCTGTACTGTCTAACCCTACCTTCTCCTTAATGACCCATCTCTGCACTAACACTAAACACTCTGTGTTTCTATATCAGAGAATATTCAAGGGCATCATTAGTTCCTTAGAAAGTATTAGTGTCTTTCATACTTGATTTGTATTGGATCGGTGATACATTCTGATTCTCTTGTTCTAATTGGATGAAAGTCCAACTTTGTTTTGAATTTCTCAGAAATCATAAGGTAGTCGAGGAGATGAGATCTACATCCCATCTGTACTTCACTACCGACTCTTCCCAGCCATAGTTTGATCTATGATTAATGAGAAGTTGGAATTTGTCTGGCGATTGGATGAGAAGTCGTATTTGTCTGGCGATTGGATATTAATTTAATAATCTAGTCATGTCTGTTCCTTCACTTCCTAAACAAAGGTTTTGGGAGAGAGAGAAAGAGAGAGAGATGGAGAGATAGATGAGGACGAGAGGTGGAGAGAGAGACAAAGAGAGAGAGAGAGAGACAGACACAGAGCAAAACGTGACCTGGATCAACAGAGTCTTGTCTCTCTCCTCCACATCAGTCGACGAGGCTTAGCGCGACTTTAAGGGATTGGTAGTTCCTGTTCACTCTGTTCTCTTTATTCACTTTAAAGAAACGTCTTTATTTATTCCAACTGGGCTGGGCTATAAATATATAAATACAATATCAATATCCTGATATTAGACTAGACATCCTCTTACATTTTAGATAAAGTAATATCGTGAAATGGCCTGAGAGTTGTCTTTTCCTGGTTTTAAAGGCTGCCGTCATTTTCAGAAATTACCAGACTGTTCTTACTATTCCATTATTCGCCTTTTACCTAAGTCATTATATCCACATTACTTTTAGGATTTATCTGAAATATCTCATTGTATCAATCATTTGTGAAATCCCCCTGAAAATATTTTGTGAAAATATCAATATTGAGGTATTTTGTCAAGAAATACCTATATACATATAAATATATACATATGAATATACATAAACATATACATAAACACATGTATCTATACCTAGATATATGTATATATATATTTTTGGGGATTTAGTCCAAATCATCCAGCTCTAATCTATGATCCAAAGGAAGATTCTTCGTCCTCCTTCGTCATGTTTGTCCCTTAAAAAAGTCTTTCTTTCCATTGAGTGGCAGATTAGATTCTGCTCCACACACACACACACACACACACACACACACACACACACACACACACACACACACACACACACACACACACACACACACACACACACAAACACCCTTCCTCCGGGTTATGTGTGTGTGTGTCTGGAGCCTCACGGGGGTGACCTTGGGGGAGAGGCCGTGCCTCCAGATGCCCGGGCCTGCGCGGGGGCGGCGGTGCTCTCAGAGGGACGGGATGGAGACAGAGAGAGAGGAGGAGAGGGGGGAGGGGGGGGGGGGGGAGAGACGTGTGTTAATCCACTGCCATCCTCCAATATATCACTTCTCTCTCGGAGTCCCGCCAGCTGTCAATGCGCCGCTGTTTGGCACCGGTGAGAGAGACGGAATCATCTGCGATTGTGAGGCAGAGAGAGAGAGCGGCCGGGTGCCAGGTGGCCGGGTCCATGTGCTGCCCAGGTGCCTCTCTTTGTTTGCACCCAGCGTTTTTCCCGATAATGAACGGGCCACCGCCGGGAGCCTTGTCGTAAATGGTAAATGGTAAATAGACTGCATATATACAGTGCTTTTACCCAAAGAGCTTTACAATTATTACCTCACATTTACCCATTCATACACACATTCATTCAGCCATTCATCCAACGATGGTGGTGTCAGCAATGCAAGGAGACAGCCAGCTGGTCAGGAGCATTTAAGTGTCTTGCTCAGGGACATCTCGACACTTGGCTTCGGAGGAGTAGCTGATAGGGGATGGAACCAGCAACCCTTCTTGTTTCAAGACAACCCCGCTCTCGCTACCACCTAAACCACTGCCACCCTTGTCGGGAGTGGGCCGAAAGCACTTCTACGCCACTGGTAATGTTTTGCACGAGTCCACGGGGCACCAGGGAACAACAAACACTCTCTCTCTCTCTCTCTCTCTCTCTCTCTCTCTCTCTCTCTCTCTCTCTCTCTCTCTCTCTCTCTCTCTCTCTCTCTCTCTCTCTCTCTCTCTCTCTCTCTCTCTCTTTCCTGGGCTCTACCTGGGCACACCTGAGGCGTGAGAGTGGACGTGTCTGAGTTGTGCTCAGGACGGGAGATATTAAGACTTTGTTATTGGTGTACTGGCCGCCGTCGCCCGACCAGAACTCTTTAACCAGGACACGAAAACACATTTCCCTGAACCCTTGAAGTGGAAAAAGGAAAAATGTGAACGTAATAGTTTGCAGAGTGTGAGTGTGAGTGTGACTGTGTGTGTGTGTGTGTGTGTGTGTGTGTGTGTGTGTGTGAGTGTGAGTGTGTGTATGGGTGTATGCACACAGAGCATGCATGTGTGTGAGTGTAGGGCTGCGTGTGTAGAGAATGTGCGTGTGTGTGTGTATGGAGGATGAGTGTGTGTGTATGTGTGAGTGTGTGTGTGTGTGTGTGTGTGTGTGTGTGTGTGTGTGTGTGGTGTGTGTGTGTGTGTGTGTGTGTGTGTGTGTGTGTGTGTGTGTGTGTGTGTGTGTGTGTGTGTGTGTGTGTGTGTGTGTGTGTGTGTGTGTGTGTGTGTGTGTGTGTGTGTGTGTGTGTGTGTGTGTGTGCGTGGTTGGCTGGGATTAAGTCTTTGCTCTGCGGTAGACGTGTGTCAGGGGGGATTTGGAGAGAAAATCTCGTTCTCCGTCGGGTTGGAAAATGTTGAGAAGCTTGTTTTACGTCTGACTCGTTGCTCCCTAAAGAGCCGAACTCGGAGTGTAAACACAACCGTGGTTACCTCACTCCTCCTCACTCCTCCTCACTCCTCACTCTCCTCACTCTCCTCACTCCTCCTCACTCTCCTCACTCCTCCTCACCCTCCTCACCCTCCTCACTCCTCCTCACTCTCCTCCAGGGAGTGACTCCATACATCACTCGTTTTTACAAGATACCAGTACGGAGTATAATCTATTCTGAGAAAATGTTTTACAAACTTTGTTTAATGATTGATCAAAACACAAATTGACAAGAATGTCCAGTTACTTATGAATAAGTGTCCTGTTATAATATCAGAGTATAATAAATGTACCTAATGTACAACATACAATACATATAGCTTGCTACTATTTCACATATTCCAATAGACACCTCATAGAATATATATACCGTATTGACCCGAATATAAGACGACCCCGATTATAAGACGACCCCTCTTTTTCAAGACTCATTTTTGGAAAAAAAAAAATAATAATTTTTTTGAAGACCAAATCTTTTTTTTATAAAGAAAATCTTTTTTTTGGAAAATAATGATAACACACATCACACATTGTGTTCAAATTTGCCTAACTTGACAAACAAAAACAAAACAGGCTAGATAGATTGCAATGAAACAGTAGTGCAATAAAACGGTAGAGCAATGAAACAGAACATCAGTCCTCTCACTCCCGCTATCGTCACTCACGGTGTCTGCTTCCCCGTCTCCTCCCACATCACGTCATCCTCGCTGCCATCCATGGCATACGCAGCATTTCTTAAACCCATTAATGCTTTCTGGGGAAACGTCAGCCCATGCTTGCAAGATCCATTCACAGAGCAAACGTACTGCAGGCTTTTGGATTTTTCCAGACGGTGTCAGTGCGTGATTAGCAGCCAGGAGCCACTCTGTGGATCTCTTGCGCAGATTAACCTTGAATGGTTTGTTAACGACCACATCCAACACCTGCAGCTGGCTTGTCATTCCGCCCGGTATGATCACTAGGTGACTAGGTTTTGACTGGCTCAGTCAAGTGTCCACGGAAAGCATCCAGAATCAACATGTTCCTCTTCTTTCTGAGTCCCCCACGCCGTCTGCCCCACACCACCTTGAGCCAGTCCACCACAAGCTCCGTCTCCATCCAGCCCTTTGCCTGGGCACTACCATAATCCCACGTACGGGGGAAGTTGTGTCCCATCTGCGAGGCGCGTTAACATAACAGTTCATCGGCTCTTCTAGTTTCCAGTAGATCAGTAGATCACTGATTTCCACTCCAGCTTGTGCAGAACGCTGCTGCTAGACTTTTGACTAGGACCAGAAAGTTTGACCACATTACTCCAATTCTGTCCTCGCTCCACTGGCTTCCAGTTAATGCGAGGTCAGATTTTAAGGTGCTACTACTTACTTATAAAATCCTACACGGATTAGCACCCTCATACCTGAAGGACCTTATTGTTCCCTATTGTCCTTCTCGGCCCCTCTGGTCTTCAGGAGCCGGCCTTCTATCAATCCCAAAAGTCATAAAGAAATCAGCAGGGAATAGAGCGTTCTCCTACCGTGCGCCCTATTTGTGGAACAGTCTGCCACCTGTAATAAGGGAAGCAGACTCTGTTGAAATATTTAAATCTAAACTTAAAACCTACCTTTTTACATTGTCGTTTGGTGCCTAGGAGTGCCCCTCAGCTCTCATTACAGCTAAATCGACCCGTTAGTCAGCACTAACCTATCCCTGCTGCCGATAGGTACTAGACTAGAGATTCTCTACATGTTCCATGTCCACCCTACCCCATCTAACCCGACCGCAGTCTGCTTCTGTTTTTCAGTGTGCTGCTGTGATCCCCACCTGAAGGATACCGGCCAGCACCACACAAATCATCTTCTCATTTTAATATTTGTATATTGTGTATATTATATGTATATTATTATTATTATCTTTGTACTTTGTACATTACTATAAGTCACTTATGGCACCCATTGCACTCCTGAACCATCCCTGGAAGGAGGGATCCCCTTCTACTCTGTGTTCCTTCTCAAGATTTCTTCCTACGTAATTAAGGGAGTTTTTTCTTGCCCTTAGGGGGGCTAGGGTTTGGGGGGTGTTGTAAACATGTGGCATGTGAAGCCCTTTGAGACTATAACTGTGATTAAGGGCTATACAAATAAAATTGACTTGACTTGACTTGACTTGATTTGTCGCCTTTCTCATGCCCAGTGACAGATGTTGGCATGTCAAAATACACAGGCGTTTGATCAGCATTGCCCATCTGATCAAGGGGGTATGAGTGCTTCTTCCTTAACTTGATCACATATCGCTGATAAGACAGTAGCTTCTCTCTGGAGTCTGAGGGCAGGCGCTGGGCTTGTCCTGCGTCACAATGACAGGTGTTTGATGTCTGCTTCGTTTATCACCATTATCTTAAAATTGGCATCGTAACTTCGTCTCTTCTGTTTATTAACTTGCCCTACTTTTGAGCCACTTTTTTCAAGTTGGTCGCTGTCTCTCCATTTCTATCTCTCCAGGTAACTGTTTTTATGTACTGTTACTTTAAGACTTTGAGTTACTTTAAGTGTCGCGCGGTGTCTCGGAACACTCGTTTGGCGCGATCTGTTGTTGCGCAGTTACATGTGCAATTACGGTACATCGAAAAGTCTAAACCCCGATTATAAGACGATCCCTCTTTTTTAGATTTTTTTCTAGGAAAAAAACCCCGTCTTATATTCGGGTCAATACGGTACTTCACCACTGATATATATATATGTTTACCATATATATAATATAGATCAGTGATCATATATACTGTATATATGTATGTATATATGACTGTATATATATATATATATATATATCAGGGTTTCCGCTAGGATTTTTTCTTGCCGGTCAAGTGTCCGGACAGATTTTATTTTACCGGATAAATTCTAAACTTACCGGTCATGTTTCAAAAACAGTCTATATTACAAACGCAACTATAATGTACACCTAGATTGACCAAAGAATGACAAAGACCTCAAATAAATTTGACTATTTTGTCACGGTTACGGTGGTTGGCAGGGGGCGTGGCCAAGCCCCCCCCACACACACACACCTGTCAGCTATTGCCGCGTCTAATTGTTAATCCCCTCACCTGGGGTATATAGACCCTGGCTTCCCGTTACCCCGGCGTTAGGTCGTACGTCGTACAGCACGTCATACGTTGTTCACGTTAAGTCGGACATTCTGGACGGAATCGCCACGTTGATGTCCCGGAGATCCAGATCCTGTACCTATTCCGCGTCACCCGCCGGTCTCGCGTTACTCCGGTCTATACGAGCTCCCCGATCATTATAATTACCTGTCCGGTACCTGTCGCTACTCGACCTCCCGGTACCCAGACTCATCCCCCGTCCCGGACTACTCGCCGGTCTACTACCTGCCGGTACTCCGCGGATCGACCTCCCGGTACCCAGACCCCTGGACTGTCCCTGATCACTCTTGTGTTGTGAAGTAAAGCTTTATGTTATAGCTCCACTGTCTTGTGTTATGTGTGTTTTAAATAAAGCTTTATGTTATAGCTCCACTGTCTTGGTCTGCGTTCTGGGTCCCACCGACCAATCCCACTCGTGACAAAACAAACAAGAACGATTGAGCAAAACCTCGTTAGCCGCAAAAATCGAGGCTGTTTCAAAACACCTGTAACATCTGTAGTCCGTTTTAACATAGGTTACATGGCATCACATTTATCCTGTAGGCTACCAGGCAACTTTTTGCTTTCTCCTTCATTTCATTGCGGCAAAGTCCTCTGCTGCCGAGCTGAAATCAAAGGTGTCTAATGTGTCTTTGCAGCTTGCAATCTGCATAATATCATCACTCTCTCCTCCTCCAGACGACTCCACACTGATGTTTTCAAACCATTCTGAGGGAGAAGCCCCTCTCTGCTGGTCGCTTCACACGGGCACAACACCAACCCTTTAGCCCGAGTGGCCCAGTCGGGGTACAGCTCGCTGAACTCAGAAATGAGCACTTGGCAAGCTGTCGCTAACATTAAACCCCATAGCCGTGGAGCTCTAACATTAAACCCCATAGCCGTGGAGCTCTAACATTAAACCCCATAGCCGTGGAGCGGCCATCACTGCACCTGCATCTCGTCGGGCACACTTGACGTCATGAGACGAGCGGCAGCTGATTGGTCACTTCATGACCAAAACCCAACATTATTACCAGACATTTTGACCGGCAGGTTTTTAAATTACCGTTTTTTTATAATTTTTTCCCCGCTAAAAATCGGTAAATACCGGCTAACGGAAACCCTGATATATATATATATATACTGTATATATATATATATATATATATATATATACATACAGTTTATATGATCACTGATCTCTCTCTCGCTCTCTCTCTCTTTTATTTATATACATATAATAAATAAATATATTAACTGTCCAGAGCAGTTCCCCATTTAGCAGTCATTTAGTAAAGTGCTATCCATTTAGACCGCTTGACAGTCAGACAAACGTGGCCTGGAGGGTGAATAGAACTCACGCCACATCTATCGTCCTTTGTCTCACTGAACATGTGACACTGAGACGAGCTGACAACCTGCTGACATTAGCAATCTCCCACCTCTCGGGGGGAGAAAGAGAAGGGTGGGTGGATAAAAGCCCCCCCCCATCCCGTCACCGAGCGTTGGTGTGAATGACGTGGAGCTTTTCAGCCAATGGAAAACTCAAAGTAATCTACTGTCACTTCACATCGGCCATCTTTAACACCTGCTCACTGACAGAGAGGGGGGAGGGATAGAGAGAGAGAGAGAGAGAGGGGGAGAGAACAACCATAACAACAACCACCACAACAACCACCACCACAACAGTATCAACAACCACAACAATGACAGCACAACCTCAATTAAAACCACTACAACAACCACAACAACAACAATAAACACAACCTCAACTCCCACAACTACCACAACAACCACAATGAAAACAACAACCACAACAATTACAACACAACCTCAACTACAACCACCACAACAACCACAACATCAACACAACCTCAACTACAACCACCACAATAACCACAACATCAACACAACAATAACAACACAACCTCAACTACAACCACCACAAAAAACATAATCAACACAACAATAACACAACCTCAACTACAACCACCACAAAAAACATAATCAACACAACAATAACACAACCTCAACTACAACCACCACAACAACCACAACATCAACACAACAATAACAACACAACCTCAAGTACAACCACCACAACAACCACAACATCAACACAACAATAACACAACCTCAACTATAACCACCACAACAACCACAACATCAACACAACAATAACAACACATCCTCAACTACTACAACCCCCACAACAACCACAACATCAACACAACAATAACAACACAACCTCAACTACAACCGAGTTGAATCCATTCTGTCTCTAGAGAGATATCTCTGAAACGCTCCGCCTTGTAGATCTTTTTATAGAGACACACCGTCCCTCCATCTCCTCTACCACCACCTCCCCCCCCCACACTGGCTCCAGGTGTCCCCCTAATCGAGAGGAGGAGGTGGGGATGGGGGAGGGCCCGGGGTGATGGATGGTCCTCAGCCATGATGTACGGTCCAGTGCACCACTCCCCCCACGGAGCTCCTCTCTCTGGTCAAGTGACCTCCACTAAGCCCTCCACCTCCACTTGCCTCAACTCCTCTGCCTGTAAACCATGGAGTGATCCACTCCATGGTCGTGATCCATGGAGGAGCGCTGGGGTGTGTGTGAGTGTGTGTGTGTATGGCGGAGGGTTAGACCCTCTTTTAACTGTATTTTTACTGGTTCGGTTTGCAGTGTGCCATGCTCTCCGTAGGCCTGCAGGTGGTCGCTGCTGTAGTGTGGTTGCATTACATCATCTACTCTCCTCACCAGGTTCATCCAAACTGACAGGGACCGGCTGAGCAGATTGTTGACCCTGTGTTCCCGGACTACGTAGGCTGTGAATGAGTACCTCTTCCCCTTATAGCTGGCCGATAACATTGAAGCGGCCAAGACACAGTAGCTTGCCCCCCGGGCTGTCCAGTGGAATGTCTGTCAGTTGCAGTGCTCTTTTTGGAGTGAGAGAGTGAAATGTGTCCTCACCTATTATGTTGATATCAGCTCCAGTGTTTATTTTGAATTGCACTGGAGTAGAATCCATATGTAGCTGCACAGTCCACTGTTTCCTCATCACATTTGCACTGCTAACTGAACCTAAAAAAGTCTGCTGCCTAGTTTCCTCCGGCTCAGTAACCTCTTCCACTGACCTGCCGCTCTAGCCCAATGTCCAATTTTATGACATTTATGGCATGTTGCTTTTCCTGCAGGGCACGTTTCATCTTTGTAATGCTGTGCTTTCCAACATTTGCCACATTTCCTTGCATGTCCTCCCCATTTATTATCTTTGGACATATCACCTTGTTTCCAGTTCTTATATTTATTTTTATATTGTACTTCTTTACGGATCCTGCAGCATCCCCCTGCATGTTCACTTGTGCTGTGACCTCTTTTTTGTTTCTCTGATGGTCTGTATTGTCACCACCAGTGAAAGTTTGCACAAGAGCTCTTTATCCAACTTCCCGACGACGATGTGATCGCGGATGTTCTCCTCTCGACATTTCCCAAACTCACAGTGCTCCGATAAATCATACAAGGCTCTGATGAAACCTTCTGCCTTCTCCCCTGGCTGCTGGACACGTTGGTAGAAACACGCTCTTTCGTGGGTAACATTCCTCTGTGGAAAAAAATAGTCCCACGACGGTAGTAGTCATTCTCATCGTCTTCATCTTCGAACTTGAAAGACTTCTAAATGTTTTCCGCTTCGCTGCCCATGGCTTAAATTAGACAGCTCACCTGCACCTGTCCATCTTCCTTATCCAGTTTGGTAGCAGTCCTATAGCGTTGAAAACATTATTTCCACTCCGTAGGTTTGTCAAATGAAAAACTTGATGGGGGGTTAAACTTGGCCATTCCTCCAGCGTGGTGACTCACTACATCATGTAGTGAAACGATCACACAGAGGTTTCTGCTTGCTGTCTTTATTTGAAGATCGCAACTTCATACAAACAAGAACAACTCGTGCTTTGTTCAACGGCAGCCGGCTCGTCGCAGGTGACACCTATACGGTGACGTAGCCGGACGTAAAACCTGTTTCTTAAAGGGACAGAGTGTAAACACATATGACTCCCTCTACTGAGTTTTTACAAATCGCAGGCCATTAGGCAGGAACAAATGAATTATTCAACGCTTTGCTTTCACAGCCGCTAACAATTCAATCCTTCCACGAGCAACGTGTGACCCCGTGATTTGAACCCTCGCTACCCTCGCTTCCTTAATTTCCCTTGGGATAAATAAAGTCTCTTGAATCTTGAATCTTGAATCTTGAAGTGTTTTTATTTATTTACTTTACTTTTTAACGGACCCGGACGAGGAATGTGCTAGCTCTGTGCTGACGTTGTAGATTTCCCACCATAGAAACCATTCCGATCCTCTGTCATTCAGCGCTGCCTCCCCAGGGTCAAACGTATTATCATCTTCTTCTTCCTATTTTATTATATTTATTCATATGACGGCAGCAGACGGGCGCCTCAGCCTGCCTTGCCCCGTCAGCTAGCAGCATTGCACTGGGGGGTGGCTTGCCCCCACCACTTGTATGTGTGTATGCATGTATGGTGGTGGGTTAGCACTAGCATTAGAGGCTGGTTTGCCTTGTATTGTGGTTTGGCATAAGCATTAGCATTGTCTAGGGTTAGCATTAGCATGAGCATCTGCTTTGCCTTGTATCGTGGGTAAGCATTAGCAATAGCGCTGCATTGTCTAGGATTAGAATTAGGACTGCCTTGCCTTGCATCGTGGGGTGGCACCAGCACTAGAATTAGCATTAGTGCTGCATTGTCTAAGGTTAGCATTGGCATTAGTGGCTGCTTTGCCCTGTATTGTGGGTTGGCATTAGCATTAGCGATAGCATTGTCTAGGGTTAGCATTGGCATTAGCGGCTGCTTTGCCTTTGAAAGTCAAATGGCAGGTGATATTCAACAAAAAACACAACGGTTATAAACAAAAAGGTAAGGAAAGTCGTACCTGTGGTATATGTCTATGTGGTATATACCTGTACCTGAGGTAAGGACATATACCTGTGGATTACCATAGGTCAGAAACACACCTGTAGCCGCCATGTTTGCATGCTAAAACTTCACACATCCCTTATGCCCCAACTGGGATTAATAAAGCACCTCCATCCTGTCCAGTCAGACTGCTGCGACAGAGCAGCGATTAGTAACGTGTGTTTAAGCACTTAGCGCCGCTTCTGATTAGATTATCAGTGCAGGACGTTAGCTTGTCCATGTCGTGTAATGGAGCACCACTAAGGGTGTGTGTGTGTGTGTGTGTGTGTGTGTGTGTGTGTGTGTGTGTGTGTGTGTGTGTGTGTGTGTGTGTGTGTGTGTGTGTGTGTGTGTGTGTGTGTGTGTGTGTGTGTGTGTGTGTGTTTTCCTCAAAGATAAAGAGAAAGCAAAGAGAGGGCGCTAATGTGTCTTTATGGGCCACTAGCAGGACGTGAATATTCAATCAAATTAAATGACAGAGGTCATCAAGAGGTCATCTCTCCAGGTAGGAGGTATGCTCCTTCGGATATTAGGGAATTTAACCCAGAACCTTTCTGCTGGCTGCATATTGAATGACCATTGTTTTGACACCTTAATTCCCTTGAATATGGAATGGCTAAAGTAGGCCTACTCATATCTTGAATCAATGGCTGTGTTCTAAATCCTTCCCTCACTCCCTACTCCTTACTCCCTCTTTCGGGAGTGCAATGTTGAGGTCTATATAGTGAAATCCTTCCTTTTGTCCCTACTCCCTACTCCCTCTCTCGGGAGTGCAATGTTGAGGACTATATTGTGAAATCCTTCCCTCACTCCCTACTCCCTACTCCCTCTCTAGGGAGTTCAATGTAGAGAACTATATAGGGAAATCCTTCCCTCATTCCCTACTCCCTCTCTCGGGAGTGCAATGTAGAGGACTTTTTGGTGAAATCCTTCCCTCATTCCCTTCTCCCTCTCTAGTAGTTCAATGTAGAGGACACTTTGGAACCATACTGGAGTCTCTGTTAATGACGTCATTGTTGTCTTATATTTAAACGTGCCAGATATATTACTACATGAGTGACCATCGGTATATAGTGTACTACACTATAAAGTGAGTGATTTTGGACACAGCCATTATTTGATGTTAGCATCTAGGATGTAGCGTCTATAGCTGCCACACGTGTTTATGTTTAGTAAATTTGGTTGGTAAAACGTCAACGTTAGCTAAGCGTTAGCTATATTGAAAGCTGCGTACGCGGCTTTAGATTTAGATGTAGATTTAGCACTTATCAAGCAATACAGCACAAAGTTATTCACAACAAAACAAGAAAAGACAAATATTTAGAGAATAATATTGAGAAAAAGTTTGTTTAATATTACATATAAACAGATTTGCCACTGCATAATATGAAACAATTATGAAAGTAAAAGCAAATTCTATAAAAATGTTAAGGACTCTGACACTTAGCTGATCTCATTTCAAAAGGCAGGCAGGCTGTTTCAGAGTGGAGCCTTCGCAAAGCACAAAACATGGTTTGATTGTGTGTTTTCCCATAAAGCCAATCACACAACTCAAAAACACAAACGCAGAACATAAACACACAGGGCAGTTTTCATACCTTTTATATTCTCCATCATCCTTGTTTTTTGTTACCAGTTTCATCTCCTTGTTCACAACACACACACCTGAAACCATTTCCGCACAGTTTTTCCCTCAAATTCAATCTCCCATGTCTTTTTACACATATATTAAAAAAAATTTGCCTCATGACCGGCAAACAAATACACTTCATACATCGTCGTGGCGTGGGAACAAAGAGCGCCGCTATGCTAACAGACAGCGCTGTGCAGCGCTGTGCAGCGCTGTGTCCTCCCAGCCCTGCTGTGTCTCCTGTGTCCCTCCTCCGAGGCTCCCCCCCTCTGCTTTCCTGTCCTAAATTGGTGCGCTACCCCCCCCCCCCCCACACACACACACACACCTGCTGTGTTTACTTACATGTGTACCGCCTTGCCACACAAGCCCTTCCACCCCGTTCCACCCTTTCATAGCCTGGGGAAATGACTTTTATTCTAGTGACGGTGTTGACGGGGATGATGGTTCAGGCCTTTCTAGAACCGTCTCCAGCCAGCCTGCCATTGTGACCGGAAAAATATATTGTGACTGCTGCTGCTGTAAGAGCATGTTCATGTGTGTGTGTGTGCATGTGGATTGGGGGGGGGGGCGCTCCCCAGCCGAAACTCTAACCCCTTACCTGCTCCTTAATGACCTCTAACCCCTACCTGCTCCTTAGTGACCCTTAACCCCCACTTGCTCCTTTATGACCCCTAACCCCTACCTGCTCTTTAATGACCTCAAACCCCTTACCTGCTCCTAAATGACCCCTAACCCCTTCCTGCTCCTTAATGACCTCTAACCAGTACCTGCCCCTTAATGACCTCTAACCCCTTACCTACTCCTTAATGACCCCTAACCCCTTCCTGCTCCTTAATGACCTCTAACCCTTACCTGCTCCTTAATGACCCCTAGCCCCTACCTGCTCCTTAATGACCCCTAACCCCTACTTTCCCTCTAAGGACCTCTGACCTTTTAAAGGCATTATGTATCTGAGTCTCTGTGGGTGACAGCGTCTGCTTGGCTCTGTCCTCCTCCCCCGCTCCACTTTATTGATGACGGTTGTTAAATAAAGGCGTTCATAACGGCTGGTCTACTTCCTACCGCTGGCGCCGGCTACGTTATGAATCACCGTACAGGATGATGGAGTGGCTCTTCAGGAGTATAAGATTAACGGACGGCGTGGCTAGCCCAGTGAGCGCTGCGGAGCGTGTAGCGTTGCAGGCGGATGCAGGTGCAGGAGACAAGGTTTACAATAGATAGATCTTAGCTAGCTGTCACCGTGGGGGGGGGGGGGAATTTGCACCTGCACTCGCACTGCTGTTGTTGATTTTGGACGTCTGCGTTTATCCTAAGGGTTTAGACTAGCAGCTAAACGCTAAGCCCACACCTTACAGCAGCTTTCTGAAATGAGAGGAGAGAGACTGATTTGAGAGCTGAGTCATCTGGGCTGCAGCCGCAGAATAATTATTATAGTAGCAAGGTTAACTATTGTGCTTTGTTGTCGTAATTTATCGTTGTGATGATGTTGAAATTAATCACACTGTTAGGACAACAGCGGAATATTTCATAAACACGAAGAGTTTAGTGTTATGTCAAGGTAAAAGTTTATGATGATGATATCACAATGACCTCATACTACTACTACTAATAAAAATACTACTACTGTACTTCTACAGACGAGGATAATACTAAGTAGTATAACAACACTACTACTAATGATAGACAAGGATTGACCTCACGCTTGCTTGCTTGCGTCTTCCCAATATTTTTGGATGACAATGACAGGACATTCTGTATGTCTGCTGGGTTTGATGTGGAAGTTAACGCTCTGCAGAGAACGACCATCGCTGTTAAATAGGAATCACTTCCAATAGGAACAAAACCCGCCTTCGTCCCATCCGTAATAATTTAATACCTTTATTTATTTTTATATTTCTATCTTACCTTTAATATAAGAAATATATTTAATATCTCCTTTACTTTTATTTTGGGGAGGCAGTAGCTCAGTCTGTTGGAACTTGACTTGGGAAACAAAGGGTCACCGGTTGAAGTCCCCGAAACAGCAATTATTTACACACAGGTTCATTCAAAATGCCGCCATGCTGTTACCACGGCTACGTGGCGGTTAACACCCCACTAAGGAGTATCTCGAGTCCTTCCCCCTTTGTGTAAATATGTTGGGTTAAATAGGTCGTGGTTCATGTTGAAGTCATGGCGGCGGTGGTGTTTAAACACGGCTGTCTGGTAAATATGAGTAGTGCTTCCTTTCCGGGGCTGGGCGGAACAGGTTAGGCGTAGCGCCCTGTTTGATGAATAAGTCACGGCTGGCCATGGCTCTGCTCTGTTCCCTCCACGGGGCCCGGAGGAGCCAGGGGTTCCACGTTGGAAGTCTGCAGGGGGATTCTGACACGGGCTGGTGGGGTGAGACACTGGCTCTCTGCCTGGTGGGGTGAGATCGGAGGACAGTGGACCAAGGACAGTTTCCCGGTGTCTCCTCCCGCCCGTAAATACTGTGGAGGGAAAACTTACTTAACAAAATTAAACGTCTGTTCCCTCTGGCCGGCTGCCATAGTGACAGTTGGCCAGAGTCAAGTCAAGTCAAACTTTTATTTATATACGTAACACGTCTCGCGTATTCAGGCGAGCGTCTCAAAGCACTAAGTGCACACGGTTGCAATTAAATAGCTGACGAGATTAAAAAGACAAGCAATGAAACATCCATCCATCCATCCATCCATCCATCTTCTCCCGCTTATCCGAAATCGGGTCGCGGAGGTAGCAGCTCCAGCAGGGGACTCCAAACTTCCCTCTCCCTGGCAACATCGACTAGCTCTGACTGGGGGATCCCGAGGCGTTCCCAGGCCAGTGTGGAGATGTAATCACCCCACCTGTACCTCGGTCTGCCCCGTGGTCTCCTCCCAGTTGGATGTGCCTGGAAAACCTCCCTCGGGAGGCGACCAGGAAGCATCCTTACTAGATGCCCGAACCACCTCAACTGGCTCCTTTCTACGCGAAGGAGCAGCGGCTCTACTCCGAGTCTCTCACGAGTGACTGAGCTTCTCACCCTATCCCTCAGGGAGATACCAGCCACCCTCCTGAGGAAACTCATTTCGGCCGCTTGTATTCGCGATCTCGTCCTTTCGGTCATTACCCATTGCTCATGGCCATAGGTGAGGGTAGGAACGAAGACTGATCGGTAGATCGAGAGCTTTGCCTTCTGGCTCAGCTCTCTTTTGGTTACAACGGTGCGCCAAAGTGCACCCAATACCGCTCCCGCTGCACCTATTCTCCTGTCAATCTCACGCTCCATCCTCCCCTCACTCGAGAACAAGACCCCGAGATACTTGAACTCCTTCACTTGGGATAAGGACTCCCTCCCTACTTGGAGTAGACAACCCACCGGTTTCCTGCTAAGAACCATGGCCTCAGATTTGGAGGTGCTGATCCTCATCCCAGCCGCTTCACATTCTGCTGCAAACCGATCCAGTGAGTGCTGAAGGTCACATACTGATGACGCAAACAGGACCACATCATCTGCAAACAGCAGTGATTCAATCCTGAGCCCACCATACTGAAACCCCTCCCCTCCATGACTACGCCTTGAAATCCTGTCCATGAAAATCACAAACAGGATGGGTGACAAAGCGCAGCCCTGGCGGAGGCCAACACCCACTGAGAACAGGCCTGACTTTGTACCGAGAATCCGGACACAGCTCTTGCTTTGGGAGTAGAGAGATTGGATGGCCCTCAACAATGACCCCCGCACCCCATACTCCCGCAGCACCCCCCACAGTATTTCCCGAGGGACCCGATCATATGCCTTCTCCAAATCTACAAAACACATGTAGACCGGATGGGCATACTCCCAAGCCCCCTCCAGGATCCTTGCAAGAGTGAAAAGCTGGTCCGTTGTTCCACGACCAGGGCGGAATCCGCATTGTTCCTCTTCAATCTGAGGTTCGACTATCGGCCGAACCCTCCTTTCCAGCACCTTGGAGTAGACTTTCCCAGGGAGGCTGAGTAATGTGATACCCCTGTAATTGGCACACACCCTCTGGTCACCCTTTTTGAACAGGGGTACCACCACCCCCGTTTGCCACTCCTCAGGCACTGTCCCAGACTTCCACGCAATGTTGAAAAGACGTGTCATCCATGACAGCCCCTCAACACCCAGAGCCTTTAGCATTTCTGGACGGATCTCATCAACCCCTGGGGCTTTGCCACTGCGGAGTTGTTTGACTACCGCAGTGACTTCCTCCAGGGAGATTGATGTTTGCCGTCCTTCATCCTCCAGCTCTGTCTCTACCATTGAGGGTGTAGTTGGGTTAAGAAGTTCCACAAAGTGTTCTTTCCACCGCCCGATCACCTCCTCAGTTGAGGTCAGCAATGTCCCACCCTTACTGTACACAGATTGGATGGACCCACGCTTCCCCCTCCTGAGGCGCCGGATTGTTTGCCAGAAACGCTTTGGTGCCGACTGAAAGTCCTTCTCCATGGCTTCTCCGAATTCCTCCCACACCCGCTGCTTTGCCTCCGCTACAGCCGAGGCTGCCGTCCTCTTGGCCTGTCGATACCTCGCAACCGAGTCCGGAGTCTCACAGGCTAACATAGCCCGGAAGGCCTCCTTCTTCAGCCGGACGGCTTCCCTGACCACCTGTGTCCACCACGAAGTCCGAGGGTTGCCGCCCCTTGAGGCACCAATGACCTTGAGGCCACAACTCTCAACCGCAGCTTCGGCAATAGAAGCTTTGAACAAAGACCACTCTGGCTCAATGCCCCCAGCCTCCACAGAGATGCCCGAAAAATTCCGCCGGAGGTGTGAGTTGAAGGTCTCCCGGACAGGGGCATCTACCAGACGTTCCCAGTTCACCCGCACTACACGTTTGGGCTTACCAGGTCTGTCCAGAGGCTTCCCCCGCCATCTTACCCAACTCACCACCAGATGGTGATCGGTTGACAGCTCTGCCCCTCTCTTCACCCGAGTGTCCAAAACATGCGGCCTCAGGCCAGATGATACGATAACAAAATCGATCATTGACCTTCGGCCTAAGGTGCTCTGGTACCATGTACACTTATGAGCATCCTTATGTTTGAACATGGTGTTTGTTATGGCCAATCCATGACTAGCACAGAAATCCAATAACAAAACCCCACTCCGGTTCAGATCAGGTAGGCCGTTCATCCCCAACACGCCCCTCCAAGTTTCCCCATCGTTACCCACGTGTGCGTTGAAGTCTCCCAGGAGGACTATAGAGTCCCCTTCAGGAGCCCCATGCAGGACTCCATCCAGGGTGTGCAAGAAGGCGGGATATTCCGAACTGTTGTTTGGTGCATAGGCACAAACAACAGTCAGAGTTTTCCCTCCCATGACCCTAAGGCGTAGGGAGGCGACCCTCTCGTCCACCGGGGTAAACTCCAACAAAGCGGCACTCAGCCGGGGACTTGTGAGTATCCCCACACCCGCCCGGCGCCTCACACCCTGAGCAACTCCAGAGAAAGAAAGAGTCCAACCCCTATCCAGGAGTTTAGTTCCAGAGCCAGTGCTGTGCATAGAGGTAAGCCCCACCAGATCTAATTGGTAGCGCTCCACCTCCCGCACCAGCTCAGGCTCCTTCCCCCCCAGAGAAGTGACATTCCACGTCCCCAAAGCCAGTCTCTGTTGGCTGGGTTTGGTCCGTCGATGCCCCCTGCCTTCACTGCCGCCTAACTGGCAGTGCACCCGACCCCAGTGGTTCTTCCCGTAGGTGGTGGGTCCGCGGGAAGGAGAAATGGCCACGTTGCTTTTTCGGGCAATGCCCGACCGGGCTCCGTGGCTAACCCGGCCACCAGGCGCTCGCTTACGGGCCCTCTTTCCAGGCCTAGCTCCGGAAAGGGGCCCCGGGCTTCCTCCGGGCAGGGTATCCTCAATTCTCGTTTTTTTGTCCATTGAAGTCTTTGAATGAAAGCAATGAAACAATGGAGGAAAAAAAAAAACAGATTAAAAACACGATTACTTTCAAAACATTAAAACGATGGACGCCATGCAGAAAAAAGAACCATTGAGGAAAACAAGGAGGATTCCAATCACATCATGTCGCTTAATGAACTGATGAACTAGCTAGTCCTCTTGTTTGTATTATGGTTTTAACTTAAGTACTAACTACTAATACTAACTACTAATACTAACTTCTAATACCTAGTAATGTTGTGCCCCCGCGCTCTAATTGATCCCAGGTGTTTCCCATCATAATCAGGCCGGCTGAGGCCAATGAACACCTGGGATCTTCCCTACTTAAGGCTGTTGAAGACCGACGTCGGTGCAAGACCATTGCACACCTTACCGAGAACCATCCTGACGAAGACCGGCATCGGAGCGAGACCGTTGGGAACCATCTGCCGAAGAGGGGGCAAGTTCACTGTGAACCATATGGCTCTCTTCTGCTCGAGTACCTTGGACTACTTGTCTCCAGCTCCGACTACGTCTCGTCCAACCTCCCCCCCGCCCCAAGGACCCTTTGTCTCTGCGTACCACCCTCTGGACCCTCTCTCCGCGTCGTCCACAACACGTAACCAATCCTACCCTACCTTGTGTTTTTGATTGTGGAGATTTGTCAGTAAACACATTTTCCGTTGTTTTGGGTGTCCTGTCTCTTCTTCTGGGTTATCTGGCACATTTGGCTCGCCGGTCTCGTTGGGTCTTAACAGAATGGTCTAGCCTAAATTGAGCCAAGCCGGGAACCCAAAAGCAGGGAGCAGGACACTACCCGAGTTAGGCTAGCTCCCTTTGTCTCCAGTTCCTAGCTCCCAGGCTAGCTCCTTTTGTCTCCAGTTCCTAGCTTCCAGGCTAGCTCCCTGTGTCTCCTGTTCCTAGCTCCCAGGCTAGCTCCTTGTGTCTCCAGTTCCTAGCTCCCAAGCTAGCTCCCTGTGTCTCCAGTTCCTAGTTTCCAGGCTAGCTCCCTGTGTCCCCAGCTCCTAGCTTCCAGGCTAGCTCCCCGTGTCTCGAGCTCCTAGTTTCCAGGCTAGCTGGTTCCACATCAGCTTCGTGGCTACGCCAGCATCTCGTGGTTCCGAGCCCATCGTTTCTCGGGCTGGTACCACATCTGCTCCGTGGCTACACCTGCCCTCGATTACCCCCCCCCCAGCTCCTGGTGGTTCGAAGCCCATTGTTTTCCGGGCTGGTTCCACCTCAGCTCCGTGGCTACACCAGCACCTTGGGGTTCCGAGCCCATTGTTTTCCCGGGCTGGTTCCACATCTGCTCCGTGGCTACACCTGCTCCCGAGGAGGACCCCCACCCACTCCCGAGGACCCCACCTGCTCCCGAGGAGGACCCCCCCACCTGCTCCCCGAGGACCCCCCACCTGCACCCCAAGGAGGCCCCTTCCTGTCTCACGGACCCCTCTCTGCCGAAGACCGACGTCGGGGGCGATATCCGGAGAACCCGGGGCTCTCGGGTGGTCGTCCAGTGCCTCCCCTCAGGGGGGGATACTGTTGTGCCCCCGCGCTCTAATTGATCCCAGGTGTTTCCCATCAAAATCAGGCCGGCTGAGGCCAATGAACACCTGGGATCTTCCCTACTTAAGGCTGTTGAAGACCGACGTCGGTGCTAGACCATTGCACACCTTACCGAGAACCATCCTGACGAAGACCGACATCGGAGCGAGACCGCTGGGAACCATCTGCCGAAGACCGGCGTCGGGGGCGAGATCCATGAGGACCTACTGCCGAAGACCGACGTCGGGGGCAAGTTCACTGTGAACCATATGGCTCTCTTTTGCTCGAGTACCTTGGACTACTTGTCTCCGACTACGTCTTGTCCAAACTCCCCCCCCGCCCCAAGGACCCTTTGTCTCTGCGTAGCACCCTCTGGACCCTCTCCCCGCGTCGTCCACACCACGTAACCAATCCTACCCTACCTTGTGTTTTTGATTGTGGAGATTTGTCAGTAAACACATTTTCCGTTGTTTTGGGTGTCCTGTCTCTTCTTCTGGGTTATCTCGTTGGGTCTTAACAAGTAACCTAGTTAACTAATACCTACAACTACTGCACTTTCATTGTTTTCATCCTACCTCACCAGTGTCCCTCAGGGGTCAGTACTGGGTCCACTCCTGTTCATTATTTACCTACTCCCCCTTGGCACCTTCCTCCGTCATCATAATGTCCATTTCCACTGCTACGCCAATGATACACAGGTTACTACATTTTCAGCAAACCCAACACTGCCCTCCCCCCAACCTCTCTCACTAACTTCCTCCAGGATATCAGGAGCTGGATGAGCAGCAACTTGAAACTCAACGGCAGCAAAACCAAAGCCTTGCTCGTTGGCACCTAAGCCACCCTCTCCAAAACTCCATCCTCCCCTGCCTCCAACCTCATCATTGATGGTTACTCCATCCCTTCTCGGGCCAAGTTAAGAGCCTTGGTGTCATCCTGGACAGCTCCCTCTCATTTGCACCTCACATAAATAACATCACCCGGACTGCTTTCTTCCACATACGCAACGTCTTGGTCCACGCATTCGTCACATCCCGCATCGACTACAGTAATGACATCCTCTCAGGCATTCCCACCAAACTCATCAATAAACTTCAAATCATACAGAACTCTGCAGCCCGGATCATCACCCGCAACAAGTCCTCTGAACACATCACCCCCATCCTTATCCAACTGCATTGGCTCCCTGTTCAATCCCGTATCAACTTCTTCAGGAGTACACCCCCTCTCGCTCCCTCCGCACATCCTCTGCTGGTCTGCTAACTGTCCCCACACGCCTCATCACCATGGGTGCTCGGCCTTTTAGCTGCACTACTCCCAGACTCTGGAACTCCCTCCCCCTCACATCCAACAGTCTGACACGATTACCATATTCAAATCCCAACTAAAAACCCACCTGTTCAGCCTTCTCACTGTAGTGCTCCCCACCAAAATGTCCCCTCCATGATTTCCTGTTTGTGTTTTTATCATGTTCTGTTGCCTCTTTATTTTACAAATTGTACGGTGTCCTTGGGTGTCATGAAAGGCGCCTAAAATACAATGAATTATTATTTGTATTACCTAGTTAGCTAGTTAATTAGCTGGTTGATACATTATTTATTTACTGTAGAAAATGAAGGCATGTTTCTTTTGTTTCCGACAAAATTTATTGGTGACAAAACTCGGTGGCATATGTTAATTAAGCATTACATTCATTTACCGTATGTATGTATGTATGTGTGCGTGTGTGTGTGTCTGACATTGTGTGTTGACAGGCTGTATCTCTACCTACCATTGTGTGTTTGTGTATGTGTGTGTGTGCGTGCGTGTGTGTGTGTGTGTGTGTGCACCGCTGTGTTGCTAAGCCTTAATAACATACCCCACTGGCTTCTGAAATATTCATAGCCAGATAAAGCCGACTGAGGAGCAGTCACACCTACTCCTCCGAATCCTTCTCCTCTCCTCTCCTGGTCACTTAAACCCCACCTCCTCTCCTCTCCTCTCCTCTCCTCTCCTCTCCTCTCCTCTCCTCTCCTCTCCTCTCCTCTCCTCTCCTCTCCTCCCCTCTCCATCCTCTCTTGGTCACTTGAACTCCACCCCTCTCCTCTCCTCTCCTCTCCTCTCCTCTCCTCTCCTCTCCTCTCCTCTCCTCTCCTCTCCTCTCCTCTCCTCTCCTCTCCTCTCCTCTCCTCTCCTCTCCTCTCCTCTTCTCTATCCTCTCCTCTCCTCTCTCCTCTCCCCTCCCCTCCTCCCCTTTCCTCTCTCTTTCTGTTCACGGTGAGTGTGAGCATAGTGGTGGTGGAGATTTTAATTTGTGTTTGGTTTTCGAGTAAACTTGTTTATTCCTCTTCCTTTAATTACATGATCAGGCAGGGTTAACTTTATTTATATCTATATTGAGTGTGTATTTGGTTTTCTACACCTTTCTACACATGTTGTACACCAGGCTTCTACACCGTGTACGCCAGCACAGGGCAGATTAAGTGTTTTGAGTGTGGAGATGTGGGACACAAGGAGAGGTGGCAAAAATGATTCCTTTCTGGGACACAGTTCACTTTGTTCACTTCACTTAAAATAACTAGTTATTTTGGGTTGTTCGACAACTAGTTCAGCGTCACTTCCGGTTTGTCACTTCCGGTCAATCACTTCCGGTTGTAGTTTCTAAGCTCTATCACCTATAGGCCTATGCCTGCTTCCGGAACGTTAAAAATTGCAGAGCAGTGCACTCCTACTTCCGATAGTTACCCCAGATACGTGACAATCAATGGCCGCCTCCTCTCGTTGCTGTTATTGTAGTGTACCGGGCTGCTCAACGTCAAAACAATGACAGCCGTACCTCAGTTTCCACGATTTACCGAAAGACAAACTCAAGTCTTGCCCAAGTCTTGGGTGAGGCTGATAAGGAGGGATGAAGGTCCTTCGTTTCATGTTCTCAGGGGTAGCATGTACAGTATGTCTGCATGTGGGACACATGTGGGACACAGACAGCGCCGCGCTGCCCGACGCTGCGCTGCCCGACGCTGCCCGACGCTGCGCTGCCCGACGCTGCGCTGCCTGACGTTACGCTGTCCCTGTCTGACAGCGCCGCTCTTCTCCCATCTGACAGCGCCGCGCTGCCCGATGCTGTGCTGCCCGATGCTGCGCTGCCCGACGCAGCGCTGCCCGACGCTGCGCTGCCCGACGTTGCGCTTCCCCCGTCTGCCGACGCTGCCGACGTCGCGCGGTTCCCGTCTGCCGACGTCACGCCGTACCCGCCTGACGACGTCGCTCTTCCCCCGTCTGTCAGCGCCGCGGTGCCCGACGCTGCGCTGCCCGACATTGTGCTTCCCCCGTCTGCCGACGCTGCCGACGTCGCGCCGTACCCGCCTGAAGTCGTCGTTCTTCCCGACGCTGCACTGCCCGACGCTGCACTGCCCGACGCTGCGCTTCTCCTGTCTGCCGACGTCGCACAGTCCCCGCCTGACAACGTCGCGCTGCTCCCGTCTGCCGACGTCGCGCTTTCCCTGTCTGCCGACGTTGCGCCGTACCCGTCTGATAGCGCCTCTCCTCCCCCATGCGCTGCCCGACGTTGTGCTTCCCCCGTCTGCCGAGTCTGCCGACGTCACGCTTTCCCCGCCTGCCGACGTCGTGCGGCCCCCGTCTGCCAACGAGAGGGGAGGTCCAGAGCAGACCTCAGAGCAGAACCCCCGGATCATCGACTGGGAGGCATACGGCCCAGAGGAGCGGGGTTGGCTCCTGCGTTGTTACAGTCCGGACCCATTCCTTATCCGCGACTGCCACCGGGAACACCCCTTCAAGCCAGGTAGGGCGCCAGGATGCGCCCGTTGATGCGGGGGTACTGTCACGGTTACGGCCAAGCCTCATGCGCTGGCGGCGCACACACACACCTGTCAGCATTTGCTGTGTCTAATTACTAATCACCTCACCTGGGGGTATATATACCCTGGCGTCCTGTAACCCCTTTGTTTGGTCGTACGTCGTACTTTATGCTTGCTACTTTGTACTTTAAATAGATTTGGGTAAATACATTTCCAAGCTATGACCACCTGATGGCGTTTTGGGGTTTGATTGAGCCTTCAATTTATTAAATGGTCTTGGTCTCCAGAGCCAAGAGCCTCGAGAGCACGTCCATCAACGGTAGGTTATGGTCTGAGCGTGCTTTGTAGTAACAGAGGGTGGGATGGGATGCCATTGCATTTACAGAAGGCTACACTAAAGGACTCAGACCCCTTTAAATACACCAGTGCACTACAGCAAGTTGTCCCCATGGTATGGTACACATAACCATCATAAAACATTTAGCCAAACAAGGGCACAGCCTTACTAGTATATAACTCAAAGCAGTAACCTTTTTTTTAACCTTCCAGAGACAGCTGCTCCAGCCAATCAACAAGTTCTTTTTTTTCCTCGTCTTCCTGTCGGTTGGTTTGAAGGAGAGGGACCTGGCGCATCGATTCAACATACACCAGTCCACAGTGAGCCGCTTTATTGCAACATGGACACGAGATTTCCCAGACACCCAGGTCATCTTGGACTGCACTGAGCTCAAGTGTCAGACACCATCCTCACCACTCCTGCAAAGTGAGATGTACTCCACCTACAAATCTCACTGCACCATGAAAGGGCTTATTGGCAGACTTTACAGTGGCATGCCTGTTGTCAAACTACCAAAACAAGGCATTAGTTAAGACATGGGTTAAGTAAAGCATTGGTTCAACACCAGGTTTTTGTAATTTAATTGAGTGAATTTGGTTTATTACAGTGGCAGATAATTAATAACACAAATAACACAAACATTATCAATGTAAGCTGTTGAAGTAATTTGTATAGATTTGTAAAAATGAACATTGTAACATATTGTACATATATCATATTGAACTATTGTAACATATTGGCTAAAAAAACATGATTGAAAAATAAACTAATAAAATATTTTATAACATTTTGTCATTCCAATCTTTCATTGAAGGACCTGGGTTTTGCTCATGTTCATTTCTCAAAGACAGGTATCTTGGCATGTATATGTAGACAAATAAATGGCCAGCTTTTTCTCTAATTTATCTTTGCAATTGTGGCAACAGCAATGCCACGATGTGATTGCACACAACACTGCCTGCCACACAGGAGCATTGGCTGTGCATCAACACCACTGGTGATAAATCACAAAGCGTAATCTAAGAAGAAAAAGAAAACAATTAGAAATATACCCCCTGCTTCATGGAAAAGAGCAAGTAGGTTATTATGAGTAGAACAGTTATTGTTGCTGAACCATGCTCCTAGACGATGCATACCCTCCTAAATGCTATGCTAATAGCTTTACATTCTCTCCCTACTTAAACAAACTTGAATAACCTTCCTTGATAACTAGTATGCCTTAGATGGTGTATATTAGCAGTGTTAACTTATGTAAATATGTTTCTGATCACCCAAACACGTTTCCACCGTATCCTTATTAAGGATTAATCAAATTATCTGACCAATGTGCAGGGAGACAGGCAAACATTCAAGTTGGTGAGTCTTTAGGAATAAACTGAGCTATAATGCTCCACTGAACGAGGATGAACAACGTTACACAGCTTCCTCCCTCCACTTAAACTGTATGGTGTCTCACTCTTCCTCATGTCCTGTAAGCACAAGGCTCTCACGATCTTCCCTGACAGCCTGTCTTTAGACACTGCTTAAAACAACAGATAAGTGTTGTTAGCGTTTCATCGTCATTAGCGTTAGTCAGTTAACAATTGTTTTCTTACCTTCCTAGTTGTGTATGTATGATGCTGCATACCATTGACAACCATTATCCAACTTGCTTGTTGGGGGGCTTGTTATGGTCGTCCTACAAATCCGTTGAACATCGGTGATGTTAAACTTTGGGAGCTCTTGTAAACACCGGGTGAAGGATGTCGCCATTAATGAACCGGAAATAATCGAGCAGCATAAAATCGCATTAAGTAGAACGCAGAAGTGCTTGTGCAAGTAGCCCGTTGTGAGTAAGTCAGTGACTGACACTGACTCACAGACTGGTCCCATAGGCTCTGGCTTGTCTCGACTCCCGTTCCCAATCCAAGTTCAGACTTTTGGATTTGAGAGAAAACGTTTGTTATTTTGTTGATTTGTTTCTTCCGAAAATGCACAACACTGCACAATTAAAATATTAATATATGCACAATTAATATATGCACAAAATATTAATATTTAAAAAAAATATTATTAAAAATATATATTTTTGCACTTCACCAATCACCACAGTAATTATTTAAAAAAGCCAACGAAGTGAACGACACACGAACGACACACCACTAGACACAAGCGCTTCGCCTACTCGCACAAACAGTGTCACCGACGCGGCATCTGTCGCCGACACGGCGGGCAGCTCTGATAGTGCCGACAGTGCGGCTAGCGGCCGTAGTGCCCGGTACCGAGCCCGTTACCGGGTCCTGTGAAGACAGACCCGCGGGCGGGGAGGCAGCGGCTGATCTCGCCATTAAAGGCGCAGCAGCTGAAGCAGTTTTGTGCTCAGAAGCGCAGCCGGACAGGGAGGGAGAGAGAGAGGTGAGAGCAGCTCACTGTAGTGTGTCAGACGCCGGGGAGGGACATGACGTGCTCAGCAGCCAGGGGTCCGCTGAGGGAGAGGACATGGAGTACGAATGAGTCATACACTGCTTCAATGGCTGGAAGCTCTCAGAAGAGGTGAACAGATGTATACACCCGAGAGGAAATAAAAACATTCCTGGACGAAACGTTCAACAGATCTATATCGGTTAAGGATTATTTTAATGACGCAGAGAACTTTATACGCTCTGTCCACAAAAAAAAATTCTGTAAATTTTGATTTGTTGGATAAGCGAAGACATTTCCGGCTCAAAAAGCACATCACAGCTGTAAGGAAAATACAAGGCAAAACTGCCAAAAAAACGAAGTAGTCATGAGCATGCAACACAGGGTGTCTTTGTATCTGTCTTTAATATCTGTCCTTTTTCTAACCTCTCTCTCAATAAATACTTTTTACGTTGGAACTTTAAATATAATTAATGTTGGAAAGCTGCTGCTCAGGAGTGTCGGGAGGTTTGGCCACGAGCAGCTGTTCCTGCTAAAACCTTCCTGCTAAAGACTCCACTCTACACCTCGGTGCTGCAGGCATGGCGCTTGTTAAAGTTCTCCCGTGCCACCAGCGGGATGCCGGGTATGTTTGAAGAACCCAAGGACTTTACAGCCTGGACGTTACAGCCTGCCAGCCTGCAAATCAGTCTTCGAGAGGCCGGCTGTACGACAGTCGCACCGGCGGTGGGGGTCTGGCATGAGGGAGCAGGCCAGCTACTCACCTTGAGGCCCCCCCCGCCAGGACACGTTTCAGACTTATAATATATACCATCTGTGTGTAAGGCTCTGAACCTCAGGTCTCTTGCGGGGGTTAAAGAGTCGAGGTGGGCCGGGTCCAGACTCTTTCCTGAAAGGCAGCTGGAGGTGCCGGTACAAGCTGCCCGTGGAGAAGCAGACAGTGGATACTGAAGTACTCTCTAGAGTCGTATCAAACAGGCTGAAAGGGATTTTGGAGATGGTCGTACACCAAGACCAACCTACTGTATTCTTGATGGGACGATCATGGACAACATTCTCTTTATGCGGGATGCAATGGATGTTTGTCGGGCTCATGAAGTTAATGTTGGTGTTTGTGTTACTGGATTAAGAAAATCTGTTTTATTTATTTATTATATATTTTTTAAATGACTGAATCCCTCAAAGTGGTGAGGTGAGCGTAATCTTGTGTCTTTGTGTTTTTGTTCAATAAAGGAATTTTGAAAACCTCTCCTCTCCTCTCCTCTCCTCTCCTCTCCTCTCCTCTCCTCTCCTCTCCTCTCCTCTCCTCTCCTCTCCTCTCCTCTCCTCTCCTCTCCTTCCCTCTTCTTTCTCTTGTCCTTTCGTGGTCACTTTAACCTTACCTCCACTCCTCTCTTCTCCTGGTCACTTTATTATTATTATTATTATTATTATTATTCTGTTGTTGTTGCCCAGTATATATTTTCTGGTAGAATGTTGTACATCAGTTATATTTCTTATAGGCTACACCGTCTAGGCTTCGCCTTATGGGCTTGTCCCGTGTGTGCATCGTGTGCACAAAATATTACAGCATTGTACCAATCCACATGGGCCCCGCCCACATTCCACACAGCACCGTGTATATAAGGCCGCACCGAGAGGCTCTCATTCTCTCATTTCTTTCAGCAAAGGTAAGAATAAATAACGATCCCAAATAGATGCGATGGCGCACACACCGTGGCCGCGGACGCTTTTGTATGCGTTTCCGCCGCCTCAGCTGATTCATCCTCTTTTAGAGAAAATCAAACAGGAGAGGCTGTCGATCATTCTGGTATCCCCAGAGAGCCGATCAGTCTTATGGCTCCCGGAAGTAGCAGAGCTTTGTGCGCAGCACCGTGGCCGGTGCCGACCAGGCCAGACGCACTGTCGCAAGCGGGTCGGTTGTTGGTTTGGCTCCTGAGCGGTTGATTCTGCAGGACAAAGGTTTGTCTGCGGCAGTTATCAACACCATTCAGTGTGCACGCGCACCGTCCACATCGGCTGTTTACGCAGCGAAGTGGGGTGCTTTCTCTAAGTGGTGTGATCACAATCGAGTAGTCCCATCTCGCTGTGAGATCGGAAGCGTGCTGAGCTTCTTACAATCCTTGCTGGAGAAAGATTTGGCTTTCTCCACGGTAAAGGTCTATGCGGCAGCGGTGTCGGCTGGCCACAAAGGTTGTGATGTTAACTCGGTCTTAAGTTATCCTCTCGTTAAGAGGATCTAATGCAGGGCTTGACGCACGAAGCCTGTAACTCGTGTGCTTACGCCGCGCTGGGATCTTCACACTGTTTTGAATGGGCTATCTGGGCCCCCCTTCTCAAGCCCCCTTGGTGGCCCTGTCTTTTAAAACGGCACTGTTACTGGCCTTGGTTTCGGTGAGCTGGCCGCTCTCTCCGTCAACCCGAGTTGCCTGCTGCTCAATGGCGATGGCGCTGCTCAGACCTAACCCTGCGTTCCTCCCAAAGAACATCGGCAGTTATTTTCGGTCGAGGGATATTGTGCTAAAGGCTTTCCATCCACCTCCTCACTCTTGTGAGTCAGAGGCGGAGCTGCATCTCTTGTGCCCGGTCCAGGCGTTGGCGATGTATGTGCAATGCTCGGCGGGGTCCCGGACCACACCGCAGCTGTTTGTGTGTTATAGCGACGCTGCCAGAGGCCCTGCTCTTTCTAAACAGCGTTTGTCTCGCTGGTTGTGTGAGGGTCTGCTAAGCTTACACCGCTGGAGGTAAGAGCTCACTCTACGCGGAGCGTGGCCACCTCTACAGCCTTGCTCAAGGGTGTATCCGTGGAAGACATTTGCGCAGCAGCGTCATGGTCTTTCCCTGGCCCCTTTGTCCGCTTTTACATGCTGGACATGACCAGTGGCTCTTTCGGCCACGATGTGTTGGAATCAGGGGCCATGCTCCCTGCTTCTAGCAAGGGACAAGAATAAGGTATTTTTCTCAGAGCTGTTACAATGCGTAATGTTGCTCCTCGCATAAACCTATTCCCCCGTGTCACCCTGCAGTGTCTCAATGGCTCGTTGGGTTAAAGAGTGGTATTCGTACTCTGGTTACGGTTTGTAACCGGCGAATATCCCGCCAACTATCGATGATATGCATGTGTCTTTTGTACGCGTTGTGTTGATAGACACATTGATATGTTGCGTGCGATATTATGTGCTTGGTTGGCTTATAGTCTACTCGTGACTATGTCACTATGTCGGCGAGCATTTGATGTGTTGCTTTCAGGCAGGAAGCGTGCTTATTTTGCATTTGCACTCGTTGAGTGCGGACGTAGGAGGAGCCTTGTTTCTCGCCGCTGGTTGACTGCTTATTCCCTCTCCCGCCCTATTGGGGCGGACGTAGGGAAATTCTGCTACTTGGCACCACCCTGTTTTTCTGTTATGAAATTCAGGTGTGAGTCGAATAGTTCCGGACTCGCCCTATTCTCTGTTCTCTGTATTCACAGCTTTCCGTGTTTCATGACAGAGTTGGGTTGTTATTGGGGATGTGGTGCTTACACTTCACGTCTTCTTGAGTCCGGTGTGCCCCGGGACTTGGGTCCAGTAGGGGTACATTCATCGGGCTCCGCTCGCAGCTTCGCCTTAGCCCATAGGGCAAAGCCTAGATGGCGTATAGAATAGAACAATAGAACGATAGTTATGTTATCATAACTCTAGTTATATGATTATAGGTGTAGCCGTCTAGTTTCACACCTGCTGCACCCCCATTGCTGAAAGAAATAGCGTGTAGGGTGAGTGCCGCTCGGCCCGGCCTTTTTACACGGTGCCGTGTCGAATGTGGGCGGGGCCCATGTGGATTGGTACATTGCTGACATTTTCAGTGCACGCGATGCACACACGGGAAAACCCCATAAGGCGAAGCCTAGACAGCTACGCCTTTAATCATAGAACTAGAGTTATGATAACATTGTTTACTGTAGCAGATTCACCCATGTCCACCCTCTCTCTCTCTCTCTCTCTCTCTCTCTTTTTCTCTCTCTCTCTCTCTCTCTCTCTCTCTCTCTCTCTCTCTCTCTCTCTCTCTCTCTCTCTCTCTCTCTCTCTCTCTCTCTCTCTCTGTCTGTTTTCCCTCCTATGGGCCCCTGATTACTGACACACTACAGGTGTGCAGCCTCACCCGGGCAGTCTGACTCTGCAAGCGTTTCATGTGTGTGTGTATGTGTGTGAGAGAGAAAAAGCGAGAGAGAGAGAGAGAGAGAGAGAGAGAGAGAGAGAGAGAGAGAGAGAGAGAGAGAGAGAGAGAGAGAGAGAGAGACTGTATGACATTTTCTATGTTTCTACATCTAACATGATATTGTAATGTGTGTGTGTCGCCTGTCTAGAAGTATGTGGTTTTGTTACTACGTGGTACTACCTTGGCCAGCACATAAAACTAACAATGTTCTCTGGCTAAATATAGGTCCCATAGAAAATAATCACACACATAACTAGAGGGCCCTCAGTAGAGTGCATACCTCCGCCACACATACAGTATATGATCCGGATTCGGATCCGGATCTTCACCAAAATTGAATCAACTGTTCCTTGGCCCATAAGTTATCTCTCCACCAAGTTGCGTCCAATTCTGTATATAACCAACAAACAAACAAACAAACAGACAAACAAACAAACAGGGGTGAAAACATACACACCTGGGGGTCATGTGACACGCGTGGGAAGTGAGCACCATCATGGTTCTCTTCAGAGGCCGATGAAGGCAACCGAGGCAGCCTCTCCTGTGGCCTCTCTCGTGGTCCGTCTGAGAGGCTGAGGGACGTCCTCCACTACAGACCCAGATAATAAAAATAATCCCGAGGCTGAAAATATTTAAGATTACACTGGAAAGTGGCAGGTGAGGCCACGGAGATGAAAGATGCTTTTGTTTAGTTTTTCTTCCATGAAGCAGACGCCGCCGCCACCACCGAATCGCAAATAGCCTCGGGGGGCGGAGGCGCGGTGTAAATAATAGCGCAGGTAGAGAGTGAAAGGTCTCCGCTTCTTCACTCTTTGAAGACGCACCGTGATGCCGCCACTCTGCTGGTGAGTTTACATCGAGTGGAGGGCCTTCCTCCTCGCCGGTTAACCCTGCAGTCACAGCGCAGTGTGTGTGTGTGTGTGTGTGTGTGTGTGTGTGTGTGTGTGTGTGTCTAGTGTACCGGCTTGTTTACTCGACAAGAAGGAAATCCAGGTCCGGGGGGAATGGGGAAGGGTTGGGGGGGGGGGGGGGGGGGTTATATTGTGTGTGTTTGTGTGTTTCCTATTCCATTTTTTCCATTTGCATTCCAAAGTCTCTTCGGTATAACTGCGTGTTCACGCCTGTTATATACGCCTGTATATGAATACATTTCCGCACGATTTAATGAAGAATTGGCGTCGCACCGGTGTGATGTTGACAGTTCGAGAATGTAAATGCTAACCTCCGCTGGCGCCCCGTTGTACGCCTCCCCCCCGAAAAAAGAAAAGTAATTTATTTGCTCTGCGAAGAATGCAATTTAATCTCGGTTCAAACCTCTATTGTATTTTCTGTTACAGACAACAAACTATAAAGCTGTAGAGAGCCAGAGGCCGGTTTGACAAGTGTGTGTGTATCTGTTTAATATCAGTGTTTGTGTGTGTATATCTGTGTGTGTATCTGTGTGTGTGTGTATCAATGTGTGTGTGTGTGTCCTGCTTGATGTTCTCTCATGCACTTCAGCCCACCCCTCCTCTTAACCTCCAATTAATGTTCTATGTGACACGGGCTAACGACCTGCTGCGACCAATCAGAGAGGAGGTCTTCATCACGCTGTCCATGTCCTCCCTCCCTCTCTCCTTCTCTCCCTCTCTCCCTCTCTCCCTCCCTCTCTCCCTCCCTCCCTCTCTCCCTCCTTCACTGGTCTGCGTGGGTCAGGCTAGCGTAGCCGCTTCGGGGTTAACACTCAGGGAGCAAGAGAGTGTGTGAGAGAGAGAGAGAGAGAGAGAGAGAGAGAGAGAGAGAGAGAGAGAGAGAGAGAGAGAGAGAGAGAGAGAGAGAGAGAGAGAGATAGGGAGAGGAAGCAAGAGAGAGAGAGAGAGAGAGAGAGAGAGAGAGAGAGAGAGAGAGAGAGAGAGAGAGAGAGAGGAGAGAGAGAGAGAGAGAGAGAGAGAGAGAGAGAGAGAGAGGGAGAGGGAGAGGGAGCAAGAGAGAGAGAATGGCAAAAAAAGAAGCAGAGAGAGAAACAACAAGAGAAAGAGAGGGATAGAGTAAGAATAAGAGAGACAGATGAAAAGAGAGAGCGATAGAGAGAGATGAAGAGAGAGAGAGAAAGAGAGAGAGAGTGTGATAGAGTAAGGAGAGAGATACAGTGAGTGGGAGATAGAGAGAGAGGTGTGTGTGTGTGTGTGTGTATGTGTGTGAGTGCGCTTCAGGGTCAAATAGCAATAGAGAGGACAGTGAAAAATAGGACATTTTGCCGAGGTCAAGCGTTTTTCTTTAACGTATTGGTCTGTATTCCTGGCAGTGTTTCACTCAACATTCAACCCTCTCTCTCTCTCTCTCTCTCTCTCACTCACCAAATATAATTAAAAGGGAACATCCCTCTATTATTTTAATGGAAATCTAAAGTGTTCACCAGAAGAGAGAGCCTTGGGACAACATTAAGCTCTACCAAAAGAAACAACATCAGAATTAAATGGCCGGCTTAATTGATTGCTCCCGGTCAGCGGCGGTCACCATAACGGTGAAAATGTAAGAATTTGAGACGTTGCGCGCACACACACAGCGTCTCTTTAAGGAAGGATTTCACACTTGAGTCTTCCACGCCCGTTTCGCCGCACTGACTATCTGTTCACCTGGCGTTTAGACACGCAATCCAACACTGAAGATTCACCCTTTAGACACACAACCCAACACTAAACGTTTACGTTTTGAAACACAACCCGACACGAAAGATTCACGTTTTGATACACAACCCAACACTAAAGATTCACAGTGCTTTCCAGAAGCAGACAATCTGATTTAAAAAAACATTAATAGACATAAAAGACAACCATGAAAAGGGGAAATATAAAATACAAGTGTAAGAAGGTAAACTATATAAAAACAAGCGCAGGCATAAATTGATGACTTAAAAGTGTAGTATTGAGGCAAACCTCGGCTGTTAGGGGACTAAAAACTAAAAGCTGCTTCATCTTTCTGGACACACTCAAGAATGTTCTAGAAGTGTCCACCCAGATGTACCTATGATAGATGGATCAACCCAGCAGCCTACTCAGTGGACTGTACCAACTGGTACTCTGTCTATATAACCAGTGGACCGTACCAACTGGTACACTGTCTATATAACCAGTGGACCGTACCAACTGGTACACTGTCTATATACTCAGTGGACCGTACCAACTGCTACACTGTATATATAACCAGTGGACTGTACCAACTGGTACACTATCTAAAAACTGGAGGATTGAATCCACTTTATTGGACATTATTTACATGTAAACACACAGTGAAAGGGGACTTGAACTGGCGACCTTCCGGTTCCCAAGCCAAGTCCGAACAGACTGAGCTATCCTGCCTCTGTCTATATACACAGTGGACTGTACCAACTGGTACACTGTCTATAAACCCAGTGGACTGTACCAACTGGTACACCGTCGATACAACCATATTCATACATCTGGGATGGACACTCCCACTTGTGATTTCACTAGAGGGTACATTTATTACTAGATTTCCATTCAATTCAATTTTATGTGTATAATGTATTTTATAAAAACAATGTGTAGTTCAGTGTGCTTTAAATAAAACATAATAAAATACAAAACGTGAGTAAAACACAATGTGTGTAATTCAACGTAATAAAAGTGAGAGTGTGTGTGTGGTTGGTGGCTGGTTTATGCAGCCTCACCTGGCCTGAGTCAGACTGATTACTCTATGGCTGCACACCTGTAGGTCCTTGTTAATCAAGGCCCACAGGTAAAACCAGCCACCACCACCCTATCCAGGCCGGCCCTGGGCCAGAGCAGGTGGTGCAGTCCAGGGGAAGCAGGCAATCAATGCTGGAGATATAAGATAAGGTGCACACACACACAAACACACATACACACATACTCTCACACACACACACACACACACACTGTTGTTTTTCTATTTCAGCAGCTACCCCCCTATACACACACACATAAACACACACCTCAATATCCACACACACAAACACAAGCAAATGCTCACGCACATGCACACACACACACACACACACACACACACACACACACACACACACACACACACACACACACACACACACACACACACACACACAACCACACATACACACCGGACGTGGCTTTGGATGTACACCGTTAAATAATAAACATTAAGCTTAATTGAAATTTAAACCCTCATATTATCAGTGGATTAAACATGAAATGTCTTCTAATGCGTCCGTGATCATTATAGAATAAACACAATGTGATGCCTTAACACAACAGTACACAGTGTTTACTCCACCCAAATCATGGAAGAAGCAGGAAAAAAAACAAGTGACAAAAACAAATGAACCGTAACCAAGGTCAAAATAATATAAAGATGAATGAATGAGCTGAATAATAAAACACACCGACCAGACAACCAGAACCGAAGCTCAAACGTGACCTCTGTTATGTTTTCTGTTCCTGTTCTCTATTATTTTGGTGAAATAAAACCAATCTTTTTGTTAAAACTGTAAACTTTTTTATTTTAGACTGGGGACCCCTGAAGCACAAACCCCATGGCTGAGGTTGGTTCCGGTTCACTACAGAACTTTGGCAGACACTGGAATGGACACAACTATCTGAATGGACTTCTCCCTGTAGACCCAGATGCTCTCTTGCAGCGCTTAGCAGGAGAGCAGAAGATGCTGCTGGTACATAATGTCCATCCATCCATCCATCTTCTCCCGCTTATCCGAAATCGGGTCGCGGAGGTAGCAGCTCCAGCAGGGGACTCCAAACTTCCCTCTCCCTGGCAACATCGACTAGCTCTGACTGGGGGATCCCGAGGCGTTCCCAGGCCAGTGTGGAGATGTAATCACCCCACCTGTACCTCGGTCTGCCCCGTGGTCTCCTCCCAGTTGGATGTGCCTGGAAAACCTCCCTCGGGAGGCGACCAGGAAGCATCCTTACTAGATGCCCGAACCACCTCAACTGGCTCCTTTCTACGCGAAGGAGCAGCGGCTCTACTCCGAGTCTCTCACGAGTGACTGAGCTTCTCACCCTATCCCTCAGGGAGATACCAGCCACCCTCCTGAGGAAACTCATTTCGGCCGCTTGTATTCGCGATCTCGTCCTTTCGGTCATTACCCATTGCTCATGGCCATAGGTGAGGGTAGGAACGAAGACTGATCGGTAGATCGAGAGCTTTGCCTTCTGGCTCAGCTCTCTTTTGGTTACAACGGTGCGCCAAAGTGCACCCAATACTGCTCCCGCTGCACCTATTCTCCTGTCAATCTCACGCTCCATCCTCCCCTCACTCGAGAACAAGACCCCGAGATACTTGAACTCCTTCACTTGGGATAAGGACTCCCTCCCTACTTGGAGTAGACAATCCACCGGTTTCCTGCTAAGAACCATGGCCTCAGATTTGGAGGTGCTGATCCTCATCCCAGCCGCTTCACATTCTGCTGCAAACCGATCCAGTGAGTGCTGAAGGTCACATACTGATGACGCAAACAGGACCACATCATCTGCAAACAGCAGTGATTCAATCCTGAGCCCACCATACTGAAACCCCTCCCCTCCATGACTACGCCTTGAAATCCTGTCCATGAAAATCACAAACAGGATGGGTGACAAAGCGCAGCCCTGGCGGAGGCCAACACCCACTGAGAACAGGCCTGACTTTGTACCGAGAATCCGGACACAGCTCTTGCTTTGGGAGTAGAGAGATTGGATGGCCCTCAACAATGACCCCCGCACCCCATACTCCCGCAGCACCCCCCACAGTATTTCCCGAGGGACCCGATCATATGCCTTCTCCAAATCTACAAAACACATGTAGACCGGATGGGCATACTCCCAAGCCCCCTCCAGGATCCTTGCAAGAGTGAAAAGCTGGTCCGTTGTTCCACGACCAGGGCGGAATCCGCATTGTTCCTCTTCAATCTGAGGTTCGACTATCGGCCGAACCCTCCTTTCCAGCACCTTGGAGTAGACTTTCCCAGGGAGGCTGAGTAATGTGATACCCCTGTAATTGGCACACACCCTCTGGTCACCCTGGGCACTGTCCCAGACTTCCACGCAATGTTGAAAAGACGTGTCATCCATGACAGCCCCTCAACACCCAGAGCCTTTAGCATTTCTGGACGGATCTCATCAACCCCTGGGGCTTTGCCACTGCGGAGTTGTTTGACTACCGCAGTGACTTCCTCCAGGGAGATTGATGTTTGCCGTCCTTCATCCTCCAGCTCTGTCTCTACCATTGAGGGTGTAGTTGGGTTAAGAAGTTCCACAAAGTGTTCTTTCCACCGCCCGATCACCTCCTCAGTTGAGGTCAGCAATGTCCCACCCTTACTGTACACAGCTTGGATGGACCCACGCTTCCCCCTCCTGAGGCGCCGGATTGTTTGCCAGAAACGCTTTGGTGCCGACTGAAAGTCCTTCTCCATGGCTTCTCCGAATTCCTCCCACACCCGCTGCTTTGCCTCCGCTACAGCCGAGGCTGCCGTCCTCTTGGCCTGTCGATACCTCGCAACCGAGTCCGGAGTCTCACAGGCTAACATAGCCCGGAAGGCCTCCTTCTTCAGCCGGACGGCTTCCCTGACCACCTGTGTCCACCACGAAGTCCGAGGGTTGCCGCCCCTTGAGGCACCAATGACCTTGAGGCCACAACTCTCAACCGCAGCTTCGGCAATAGAAGCTTTGAACAAAGACCACTCTGGCTCAATGCCCCCAGCCTCCACAGAGATGCCCGAAAAATTCCGCCGGAGGTGTGAGTTGAAGGTCTCCCGAACAGGGGCATCCACCAGACGTTCCCAGTTCACCCGCACTACACGTTTGGGCTTACCAGGTCTGTCCAGAGGCTTCCCCCGCCATCTTACCCAACTCACCACCAGATGGTGATCGGTTGACAGCTCTGCCCCTCTCTTCACCCGAGTGTCCAAAACATGCGGCCTCAGGCCAGATGATACGATAACAAAATCGATCATTGACCTTCGGCCTAAGGTGCTCTGGTACCATGTACACTTATGAGCATCCTTATGTTTGAACATGGTGTTTGTTATGGCCAATCCATGACTAGCACAGAAATCCAATAACAAAACCCCACTCCGGTTCAGATCAGGTAGGCCGTTCATCCCCAACACGCCCCTCCAAGTTTCCCCATCGTTACCCACGTGTGCGTTGAAGTCTCCCAGGAGGACTATAGAGTCCCCTTCAGGAGCCCCATGCAGGACTCCATCCAGGGTGTGCAAGAAGGCGGGATATTCCGAACTGTTGTTTGGTGCATAGGCACAAACAACAGTCAGAGTTTTCCCTCCCATGACCCTAAGGCGTAGGGAGGCGACCCTCTCGTCCACCGGGGTAAACTCCAACAAAGCGGCACTCAGCCGGGGACTTGTGAGTATCCCCACACCCGCCCGGCGCCTCACACCCTGAGCAACTCCAGAGAAAGAAAGAGTCCAACCCCTATCCAGGAGTTTAGTTCCAGAGCCAGTGCTGTGCGTAGAGGTAAGCCCCACCAGATCTAATTGGTAGCGCTCCACCTCCCGCACCAGCTCAGGCTCCTTCCCCCCCAGAGAAGTGACATTCCACGTCCCCAAAGCCAGTCTCTGTTGGCTGGGTTTGGTCCGTCGATGCCCCCTGCCTTCACTGCCGCCTAACTGGCAGTGCACCCGACCCCAGTGGTTCTTCCCGTAGGTGGTGGGTCCGCGGGAAGGAGAAATGGCCACGTTGCTTTTTCGGGCAATGCCCGACCGGGCTCCGTGGCTAACCCGGCCACCAGGCGCTCGCTTACGGGCCCTCTTTCCAGGCCTAGCTCCGGAAAGGGGCCCTGGGCTTCCTCCGGGCAGGGTATCCTCAATTCTCGTTTTTTTGTCCATTGAAGTCTTTGAACCATTCTTAGTCTGGCCCCTCCCCTGAGACCAATCTGCCATGGGAGACCCTACCAGGAGCACTAGGCTCCAGACAACACAGCTCTCAGGTTCACAGGGACACCCAAACCTCTCCACCACGATAAGGTGATGGTTCCCGGAGAGGGGTACATAATGTAATGTAATGTAATGTAATGTAATGTAATGTAATGTTTCCAGCCCACCTGAAGAGATACAGGTGTAGTTAATTGGACTGATTGGAAGAGTCCATTCCTTTTTTTTCTCGTAGGGTTTTTTTTACGGATAGACTTGGATGGCGTTTACTGAGCAGGGAGGCAGGATGATAGGTAAACATTGGCTTCTGCCATTTCCTTAACATTTGTCGAAACTACAAAAAAGTAATACAACTGAATAAACAAACAAAATAATAAGTTGCTGGTTGACTACAACACCACTCGCCCCTGCTTTTTTTCTGGAGCTGACATTTGGCCGAGTACCATCCAGCCAGATATTGTGATCTTTATGTACTCATAAATAATATAGAAGTCAATTGCATTTCACTGTGTTTCACAATGAACGTTCAACTGACGTTCCCCAGCTCCTCCATCTTGCGGAGAGCAGGGAAGGTGGAAGATGGATGCCTTGCTAGTGGGCAGCAATTAGTCCTCAGAGGAACCAGCAATTATTCCCTTAACCTACTGTACTTCCTAAGTTGCTGCCGCCCCAAATGCGCACCATGACTAAGTATGTGTGTATATAAGTGTGTGCATTACAAAAACAACCACATTTCTTTTTCTGCAAATTTATTTCGATTTTAATTTTAATCTATTAATATAATTAGACACTGAATGTGGATTGATTTTGGTTCTCTTGATAAATCAGAGAACCACTAACTCTCAGCTCTATCTGATAGTGCAGGCTCAGCACTGCACTAACACTCCCAATTACCATCTAAAGACAGAGTACAGACCTAGCGCACAGAGCCAGGAAGGATAGAACTACCATTACACAAACCACAGCAAGAGCAGAAACAATACCAGCAACTACAACCACAGCTACAATACCAGGGACTACCACAATACCAGGAACTACAAGGACCACATCTACACCAACTACAGCAACACCACCAGGAACTACAACGACCACAACCGCACCAACTACAGCAAGAATACCTGGTACTAAAACTGCAAACATACCAGTTACTACAATTAAAACTACAATACCACCAGCAGGCACTACAACCACCACAACTAACAACAAACAACAAACCAAGGAACTACAACAATTACCCCAAACTACGCCAACATTAGGAACTACGACAATACCAGGAACTAAAACAACTATTCTGGGAACTACCGTGACGACCACCAGGGTTGGCCCCCCGCTGAGTGCAGAGAATGGTTCGGTCCATTAAGGACAGTCCATACAAACCGTGTACACGTGTGCGTGTGTTATTTGCTCAGAGCATTTAGAGCTTCTACGAGCTCACAGACCGCAGGGTGCTTTAGAGGTGTGAACGGTGCCGGCCGGCGGCCCCGGTGATTGACAAATAAATCGTAATACTTTCAGAGCACAATGCCCTAATGGCCGATAATTGTGGTCTCGCGGTGGTAAGCGAGCAAAGGTAAACTTTGCAAACACAGTGGACGGGAAGATTTCCGCAGTATCTGTCTTTCTTTCCGTTTCCTTCGTGATCCGAGGCCAGGGCGTGATGGTGTGTGGACGGACACACGTGACTGTTAATAGCCACGTTCGTTTGTCGAAAAACGTGATGTTTCACCGTTGAATCTGAGTGTGAACAAGCTGAAAGGGATGTCTCGCCTGGATAAATTGACCGCGACGGGGAATAATCAAATCATCTAATGGTAACACCAGGCATGGTCCCCCTTGTTTTAACGGCCTCCTGAATAACCACCGTGAGTCTTAAGATCACATTATTGGTTGTAAGGGGCTCCGGGAAGCGGCTTAGTGGAGAGCGGCTTGGGAGGAGAGGCTTGGGCCCTATTACCTCGGGACATTGGTCACTTCATTTCAAGGCTGTGGTTTTCATTAACTGCCGTGGCCCCCCTACCTATTAGGAGAATGAAAACTCAGCCTGTGCCATCTGGCCGGTGTGGTGACGCCCCTATTCACCAACCTCTCCCCCACCTCGGGCACCGTGCCGGCTCCACTGAGCGTGCCCAGTGAGGAGGCACGGCTGATAGGGGACGACACGGCCTTCTGTGTCTCAGGGGGGAGGAGAGGGGAGGAGGAGGAGGGGAGTAACAAAGGGGAACAGCCAACGGGCCATGCTTAGGACAGAGAGAGACGCGTGCGTGTGTTATATGTGGGGGAGGAAGAGGAGAGAGGTGAAGGGATGTAAATAGACAAAGACACACATGTTTTCATCTTCATCTTTTATCATCGTCTGCCTATCTATCTATCTATCTATCTATCTATCTATCTATCTATCTATCTATCTATCTATCTATCTATCTATCTATCTATCTATCTATCTATCTGTCTGTCTGTCTGTCTGTCTGTCTGTCTGTCTGTCTGTCTGTCTGTCTGTCTACAGCAGGGGTTCCCAACCTTTTTCACCCAGAGCCCCCCCAAATGACTCCTGTTTTGCCCAGAGCCCCCCCCCCCGGAATTTTTTAAAACACATACTCAAAGTAAGCCGGATTTTGCCGATGTGTTTATGTGGATTCAAAAGTCGTAAATAATCTACAAAATGGAGGATACCGATTTGATCGGAGCAACTGTGACAAATAATCCAACTGAAACCGACACCTTACGCGCAGAAGAAACATTTCTATTAAAGAAAAAATGATACATTTCTGTCTTTTTATGCCTTTATTAGCTACTAACTTGCAATTGTATGCATCATATTTATTTAAAATTTCAAAGAACAGGACACTTCAAAATAATAGACTATGCCTAATAAAAAGAATCCACTGCAGTAAAAATGTCCTCACCCCGGGTGGTAGTGGTAAGGTTGACTGACATAAGAATGTCCTGCTTCAAATCTTCCACATCGATATATTGCACATAAACGATGAGCACAGCCTCGTCTGCTACAGTTGTAGTTTCATCAAGTTGTATGGCAAATGGCCCCTTTCCAAGCTTTTCGAGCAGCTGCAGCTCGCAGTTACTTGCCATCTTGTCAATTCTGTCTTTCACTGTATTGTTTGACAGTGGTACAGTTTTTAGCTTCTCCGCCACCTGCGGGCCGCACAGTTTCTCAACCATTTTAATGCAAGCTGGCTTAATGAGCTGCTCGCCAATGTTGTGCGGTTTCTTTGCCTTTGCTATTAAAAGTGCACATTCAAAAGAGGCCTCGGTGGCCTTCTGTACATCGCTGCCAGCCCTAACAAACTGTTGTTTCTTTATGAAAAAGTCCCGATCACGCCCGACCGTTTCTGGGTGCATGGTCTGTTGGTGTCTCTTCATTTTGCAGGGTTTCATGCTGTCGTTGGCTAGCTTCTCTCTGCATATCACACACTCTGGGCGGGTTTTGTCCGTTCCCTCCATGAAACCTAAGTTAAGATAGCTCTCTAGGTAGGTCCTCATTTTCTTTTTGATTGCAGATGAGCTGTCATCTCCTTTACGTTTTTCAGACATTTTTAGACAAAATATTCACCTTATGAAGTTGGTCGCTAGCTAGCAAGCACAGCAAACTGTTACTACTACAGAAGCTGACACAGTAACGTCAATGTTGGCGCGAATCGGAGGAGTATCAGATTAATTTGTAGAATTTTTATTAAAATGAATTAATCAATACATTTCTATATTTTATTGTAATGTAGAGACAAGGCTTTTAGCTACAATCATGTATTGCGTTACAATTATATGTAAAAAACTTTAAAAAAAAATTAAAAAAATCTAAATATGATATTAGGCCTCAAATCATCTGAGGCCTGGCGCCCCCCCTGCGATCTTTGGCGCCCCCCCAAGGGGGGCGCGCCCCCCAGGTTGGGAACCACTGGTCTACAGTGTGTATCTATCTGTCTACAGAATTTATCTATATCTGTCTATATGTCTGTCTGTCTGCCTATCTATCCATGTATCAATTCATCTATCTATTCATCATGTATTTATCTGTAACTATCTAAAATTGTATCTCTAATCAATATATACTATGTTACTGTAATTAACCTCACTGTCTATCTACGTTTTTATCTATCTATCTGTCTGTCTGTTTACCTATTTATCTACCTTTATTTGTTATATTATTGTAATTAACCTAGCACATAAGTGGGACCAAGCCCTATCATTATAAGATCTTACATAAGATCATGCAATGATCATCACCCGGAAAGATTAACACACAGGTGTGTGTGTGTGTGTGTGTGTGTGTGTGTGTGTGTGTGTGTGTGTGTGTGTGTGTGTGTGTGTGTGTGTGTGTGTGTGTGTGTGTGTGTGTGTGTGTGTGTGTGTGTGTGTGTGTGTGTGTGTGTGTGTGTGTGTGTGTGTGTGTGTGTGTGTGTGTGTGTGTGTGTGTGATAGTGAGCGGAAACTTCTTGCCAACTGCCAACTTCCCTCCCACCCCCGAGAAGGGGGAGGACGGAGAGGGAGGCTGTGGTACCGGCAGCTGCCGCTAGGAGCTGTCCGTGGTTCTGAACCGCCGGAGCTTCCAAGCGCAACATAAAGAAAGCGATCCAAAAAGAGCTCCGCGCTTCTCTTCCTCCCTCCCTCTCTCTCATCTATTTTGTTTCTCAGAACTGCTGAGGAAGTCTAACAGCACACACAGAGACAGAGAGAGAGTGTCCGCCTGTGAGGCGATATCCTCCGCACACTTGGTGAGGCTCTCGGTTCTCCTTTTGGACGTATATTCTCCTCCTTCTCCCGACACGGCGCCCTCGACTCCTCCCGACATGTGTCTCTCCGAGGACCGTCAAGTGAGAGGCTTGGTGGCGGTGTTGGTGCTCGCTGCTGCCGCGGCGGCTCTCTCTTCCCCCCTCGGCACCCACGGACAAGGTAAGACCTCACACGCACTTTGGGGGAGAGAGAAGGGAGAGCCGCCTTCATGTCTCTGCTACGGGGTGACACCGCCTGAACCCTGCGAGACTCGGACCGCTCGTCTACAAGTGTGTGTGTGTGTGTGTGTGTGCGTGTGTGTATGTGTTTGTGTGTGTTTGTGTGTGTGCGCTCGGCCGTGCGTGCGTTTGTTTGCGGAACATGTATTTCCATGCTGCTGTATAAAAAAAAAGATTTCTCTCTACGTCTCGGTAACAAAGTTGAGTTCTACAAAGAAAGGTAATAATATACTAAATTATTAGGCTATAATAATACAACCGATTTTCATTTCCATAAAAAAAACGAAACGTGCAGGAATAAATAAAATTGGAAAACATTGGAATTTAATTAGTTTAAATCCCACATTAAATCAAAATTATTTTATTTATGTTCCCTCCCAGTGCGTTACGATAATTATTGTGTATCAAAACTTCTTATCTTATCCTCATCTTGACACGCACACACACACACACACACACACACACACACACACACACACACACACACAGATATGACACCACACACAAATACAACACAATAAATATTACAATCAAACAATACCTGGTATTTCTGTATCAGGTGTGTGCATAACGGGGTGTGTGTGTGGGGGGGGGGGGGACCCATTTGACAGATTGGTCTGTAGCTCTAACACTAATCCACAAGATTACTTCTCTAGCTGACAGCCTGCCAGAGGCTCCACTAGCCTGCCTCCACTAGCCCGGCCTCCGCAAGCCCTGCCTTTGCTAGCCCCGCCTCCATTAGCCTCGCCTCTGTTAGCTCCACCTCCGTCAGCCCTGCCTCCGTAAGCCACTTCTTTATCACTTGTCTGTCCCTACAACGACATCATCGCCAATAAAGTCATCACCTCCCGGGTCAAAACCATCCCACTCCTTCTTTCGGTTTGGCCTCCTCTCCTCTACGTCTGTCTGTCCCTATGGGAAGGGGTGGGGGGGGTTTAGGAGGGGTTGGAATGAAGCAGATTGGATGTCTTCTCCTCCTCTCAGATATTATTATTATTATTAATGTGTGTGTGTGTGTGTGTGTGTGTGTGTGTGTGTGTGTGTGTGTGTGTGTGTGTGTGTGTGTGTGTGTGTGTGTGTGTGTGTGTGTATTGCAAGACTTGGTGTTCCTTGAAGCTGGTAGATCTGGACAGCTGTCTGCTGAAAGAGAGAGAGAGAGAGAGAGAGAGAGAGAGAGAGGTGTCCCGTGATGTGGGGCCCCATCCCCACTGGTCTCTGAGGCGCTTGACCTGAGGAGAAAGAGTGTGTCCTGTGTGTGTGGTATGGACAACGTCTCGTGGTGGGCGCTTTGGGACGGACGCAGAATCTTATTTTGGGATATTATTTCACGTCCGACACAGAGAGAGAGAGCGATACAGCCCCTCTAGCGCTGCGTCCTCCGTTAGAACAAATATGATATGAACCATATGAAATATGGTGCTTCAGGCTTCAGGGCATCTCGCTCACAGTTCCCACGGGAACATTGGGGTTTGAACCATCAACCTTTTTTAGAATCGAGCACACTCACACTAACCGCCCTGCCTCCTTCCCTCCCCTCCCTCCCCCTCCTCCTTAAGTCCCGCCTTTCTTGATGATAATTCAATATTCGACCCCAATTCCGACTCTCTACTTGATAGATGTCAGTAGTACTACTACTAGTAGTAGTAGTAGTAGTAGTAGTAGTAGTAGTAGTAGTAGTCGATCTCCCCCAGTGCAGAGAGCACACACAGCAGGGCATTATCTCTGTGCCACCTCTGGTGAACTCATCTTCAAGGTGTTTGCTGGGAGGGGAGGACCGGATTAGTGCAGAAACAGAAGTATACTTCAAGCTAGATGATGGACATTGATTTACAGTAGTTCCATTCACACACACACGCGCACATGCACAAAAAAGCACATGCACGCCCTCTTACACACATAGTGGTGAAAGTGTGTCACTGTGGTTAGTATAGTGACGAAGAACATTCTCCTTAAACACACACCTCTCTCTCTCACACACACACACTCTCTCTCTCACACACGCTCTCTCTCACACAACCTCTCTCTCTTGAGACAGGTAGAGGGAGAGAGAGAGAGAGAGAGCGAGAGCGAGAGCGAGAGAGACAATGGCACTCTATTTTTAGAGTCCTATAACACATTACATCTCCCATTAATGAATTCCCCTCCAAGCCCAACACCACACATCTGATGTATTTACACAAGAAAATACAGTGCCACAGATGCAGTAGATGGACTAATTATAGTCTAAATATAGAATGCGAGAAATTTCATTTTTATTTGTCCTTGGAACGCTACGATGTCGGTTGCTGCTCAGTCTGGGCTACTTGGCTACTTAGATAAACGCACAAATGGCCCAATAACCCATAATTAGCAGGCCCATGGCCATTATTACTGCTAAATAATAATGCAATGTTCTTATCTCGTTTAGTGCAAATTACCGTCTAAACCTCAATGGAACATTTAGTGAGTATCTCTCGAGGATGTCCCTCTGTTCTGGAATCTCCCATTTTAATACGTTAATGCAGAGATATATTGGCAAAATAAGGACACTAAACATAAAAAGTTGTTTAGTTCTGAGTTGGTGTGGTTATCGGATATTTCATTGCCATATAAATGCCATATAATACAATGATAGACTTGCGCTGTAACCTTACACCGGCGTGACCTTACCGTCTGTAACAGCCGTTCTAAACAGCTGTTACAGACGGGACATGATCTGTTGTTAATCGCAGCAAGAGACGGCACCGTTAACCAAGCTGATGCAGAGAGCGTCTATATTGAATCTCTAAATCTAATTCAGTTTCCCTATTTTAAGACGTTGTACTTCTTCTTTGCTCAGGGAACGAGTGATTTGCACCAAAAAGGAGTTTCTTCCCGATTTGTGTGTGTTTGATGACATCCATATGGAGGGAAGGGATCTGAGATCCACAGCATGCTGTGTTCTTGAGAAAGACATATTTAATTAGATATAGGTCAATTTAACATGTTGATAATATTAGATAGTAGATTTTACTGTGTGTGGTACAGAATCATTTGGGCCACTCCGATTCATCCTGTTGAATGAAACCTCTCGGAAGGAAAAATGAAAAGGCAGAGGGAGAGCCAACTACATGAAATCAAACAACGTGAACTTGAAAAGCATATGTAAAAGCATATGGAAGGCAAGAACATAAACATGTACACACACACATGCACGCACACATGCACACACACACACACACACACACACACACACACACACACACACACACACACACACACACAGACACACACACACACACACAAACACACACGCATGAACACACGCACACACACACACACATGCACAAATACACACACACACTCCCGCGTGCACGCACACATTCACTCACTCTCTCACACACACACACACACACACACACACACACACACACACACACACACACACACACACACACACACACACACACACACATTGCCCGGGGATCCATACAAACTAAATATCACATGTCAGATGAATCTGTGGCTGGCATATGAATGGCCTATGAATGTATGTTTTACACAAGTCATAAAACTCTGTTCTATAGAGGGAGTGTATGCCTGATATGGTTTAATATAAACTGTCTCTCTTCAGCACAGCTATAACTCTAACGACAACACAGTTATGAGCACTGTTCCTTTTTATTTCTGTGATTAAGCAGTAACACAATATCTCGTAATGGAATTGTGTTACAACATCCTGAGCATCATCGTCATCACCACATAACTATTTATCTTCTCTCTCTCCCTCCCCCCATCATCCACTCCATCCTGGATATCTTCATCTAAACTAAGAGACGCTTAAATGCCTGATTATTACGTCTCAGTATGGCAGAGAGAGAGAGCGAGAGAGCGAGAGAGCGAGAGAGAGAGAGAGAGAGAGAGAGAGAGAGAGAGAGAGAGAGAGAGAGAGAGAGAGAGAGAGAGAGAGAGAGAGAGAGAGATGGAGAGAGCTTTATATTACGTGTATCTGTATATGCTTTTTACTGTGCAGGGTTTAGCAGGAGGGAGAAAAAACCCGCTGTGTGTGTGTTTGTGTGTGTGTGTGTGTGTGTGTGTGTGTGTGTGTGTGTGTGTGTGTGTGTCTGTGTGTGTGTGTGTGTGTGTGTGTGTGTGTGTGTGTGTGTGTGTGTGTGTGTGTGTGTGTGTGTGTGTGTGTGTGTGTGTGTGTGTGTGTGTGTGTGTGTGTGTGTGTGTGTGTGTGTGTGTGTTAATGGTACCTAAATATCATGAGGTGAATTACAAGCCGCTTCCTTGGTGATGGAGGAGTCCTCACCCCTCACAGCATTTCTGTTTGTTTTGATATGGAATATTAACACAGATGCATATTAGAATAATGATATTAATATTATTATAATGTTACGATGTAAGAGTGACAGTTGGTATAAGGATATTAAAGGATTACGTCTGCTGAGATTTAAAACCAAGCAGGGTTCATGCATGTTCATATTTTACAGTGATTATGGTAAAAGGGTTTATTTATTATTATTATTATTATTATTATTATTATTATTATTATTATTAATAAGAGATTTGTGTTAGTCTGATTCATTTGGGTTTAAGATCAGTTACACCAATTACAATTAGTAAATTGTTCCTTCTTAGATGTATAGCAAATCAAATGAGATATTCTAAATTATTTTTAATTTGGCGTGTTGCCAAATTAAATAATCGATAAATTTAGTGTCATCATTTACATTACATATATTTGAAAACACCATACTTACCTATAGAAATAAATGCAAATAAAACATGCACACTACTCACACACTGCATACTACTAATAATAATACTAATAATACTATACAGACCAGAACAGAGTCAAATTTGAAACCATTTCTTTAAAGAGATTCAAGATTCAAGATTTTATTAAATGTAAATGATAATAATAATAAGTAAAATGTAATGCTTACTCCCCGAATAGCAACCAGGTGTGTGTGTCTGTGGTTTGTCATAAGTGGTTCAGCCAGGTGTGCGTGTCATTTGTAATATGTCATTCAGCCAGGTGTGTGTGTGTGGTTTCTAATACGAGAGTCAGCCAGGTGTATGTGTGGTTTCTGATACAAGGTTCAGCAAGGTGTGTGTGTGTGTGTGTGTGTGTGTGTGTGTGTGTGTGTGTGGGGGGGGGGGGTTCTAATACGGTGGTTCAGCCAGGTGTGTGTGTGTGTGTGTGTGTGTGTGTGTGTGTGTGTGTGTGTGTGTGTGTGTGTGTGTGTGTGTGTGTGTGTGTGTGTGTGTGTGTGTGTGGTTTTTGATATAAGGTAAGGTGTGTGTGTGTGTGTGTGTGTGTGTGTGGTGTATATCGGGTGTATATCTTTTTTTTTTACGTTTCGAGAGAACACATGATTGAGTTTCCATAAATATGCATAATATTACATTCCACCTGTTAATCCCTAGAAGAATGAATTAAAGGTTATTAGAGCAATAAGTAGTTTGGGCACTTTGTGAATCTTTGGAATCATTTTAATAATAGTAAGTAATAGTTGAGAATGGGCCCTTGTGACAGAACTACTAGTGCTGTGGTTTCCAAGTGTGTCTACAAATATCCACCAAATCTTAATTAAAGGAAAAACAGAATCTGTGTTGGATTCCTCCCCTTCGGGTGCCATCCGAGAGACGCATTAATCCCCTGCTTCCATTGCAGAAGAGGAAGGAAAAGAACTTCACACCTGTTCCTTTGCATTCCTCTCTCTCTCTCTCTCTCTCTCTCTCTCTCTCTCTCTCTCTCTCTCTCTAAACTTTCCACGGCCCGTCGCTGGTAAATAGCAGTCATTATGGCAGAATGCCCCTGTGCTTTAAGAGGCCTGGCGTCTGCGTTGCTGTGTCACCCCCCCACACCCCTCTCCTCACCCTCTCTCCCCCCCTCTGGTTCCCCGCCTAGCGCCTGCCTCCCCCCTGCCTCTCCCCGCTGCCTCCACCACTTCCGAGGTGAGACATGCGCTGGCTGGCTGAATAGTGCTCATTTTCACCTCTTCATGTGCAAATGCTCCCCCATCTCCCTCCCCCTCTGCTCCCCCTCCACCTCCCTCTCAGCCTCCCCCTCCACCTCCCCCTCAGCCTCCCCTCCGCCTCCACCACCACCTCCACCACCACCTCCACCGCCGCCTCGCTCCATGCATCCTAATTTCGTGCATGTGTTGTTTTTCTTTCTTTCTTATTTCCTCCCTCCCTCCCTCCTCCTCCTGGTTAAAAAAAGGAAATTTGGTGAGGTTTATTTTGTGCCCTTTTAACATCCACGTGTCCCCCTGGTCGCTCTGGTGCTCTCGAGGACGCGGAGTCGGCCCAGACGGGCGTCCAGGTGCCGGGTTGAATAGAAGCGGCTGTCGGTTATGTGGGGGCGGGGCGGCTTTTACACTTTTTCTTGGCGGGGGGTCGAACTCTAAAAGCCACGCGGTTGACGTTATTCACCGGTCGTATTTAGCGAGAGTCCACGACTGTAAAGCGTGTGAATAGGAATAGGATGTTTTTATAGAGATAGCTGTTGTGCCCCCACGCTCTAATCAATCCCAGGTGTAGTCGGGGTCTACCCTTCTTAAGGCTGCCGAAGACCGACGTCGGGGCTTGCTCACCGTGTACCTTCCTGAGAACCGTCCTGAGGAAGAACGACGTGGGCAAGATCCTTGAGGACCCTCTGCCAAAGGCCGACGTCGGGGGTAAGTTCACTGAGAACCTTCTGCCGAAGACCGCCATCGGGGGTGAGATCCTTGAGGACCTACTGCTGAAGACCGCCGTCGGGGGTGAGATCCTTGAGGACCTACTGCTGAAGACCGCCATCGGGGGTGAGATCCTTGAGGACCTACTGCTGAAGACCGCCGTCGGGGGTGAGATCCTTGAGGACCTACTGCTGAAGACCGCCATCGGGGGTGAGATCCTTGAGGACCTACTGCTGAAGACCGCCATCGGGGGTGAGATCCTTGAGGACCTACTGCCGAAGACCGCCGTCGGGGGTGAGATCCTTGAGGACCTACTGCTGAAGACCGCCATCGGGGGTGAGATCCTTGAGGACCTACTGCTGAAGACCGCCATCGGGGGTGAGATCCTTGAGGACCTACTGCCGAAGACCGCCATCGGGGGTGAGATCCTTGAGGACCTACTGCTGAAGACCGCCGTCGGGGGTGAGATCCTTGAGGACCTACTGCTGAAGACCGACGTCGGTGGCGAGTTCACTGAGAACCTTCTGGCTCCCTCCAACCCTCGAACCTGTGAACATTATCCATTGTTTTGGGTGTCCTGTCTCTTCTTCTGGGTTCTCTGGTACATTAGGCTTGCCGGTCTCGTTGGGTCCTAACAATAGTGATTCAGAAGTCAATCCACACAGAACTTGACACAGTTGAACAGAGTGAGCCGTCTTGTTTAATAGAGGGAATTACATTTAGCCATCTGGTTGTTGCTTTACCTACACCCTTCTGTAGAAGGGTTTTCTGTGAAAAAAGAAAAGGCAGATTTGTCTGTCTTGTCCATACAGTTAAAAGCCATCAAACAAGAGTCATGAAATTGGCTTTTTAAGGCCGCTTTCACTGCTAACTCCAACACGCGTGTGCGTGTTGCTCTGAAAAGAGCCGGACTAGTCAGTCGGCACACGGTTGCCACAGCCTCACAAAGTCACAAAGCGCAACTGACTCGATTGTACGTCATGCATACACCACAACCAATGTACGGAACCAGGTCGGAACCTTGTACCGTCTCTCGGTACAAGGTACTGCTGATCCTCGCTCAATTGCAAACACTGACTTTTATTTTTCTACCCTCCTCTTCTCATTGACTTTCCTCACCTACTATCATCTCCTCTCTTCCTCTCCTTCCTCTCATCCCCAACGTTGATCTCCTCCCCTCCTCTCCTTCTGTCCTCCTCTACTCTCATCTTCTACCCTCCTCTCGTTATTTCCTCCCCTCACCTCCTCCCCTGTCCTCCCCTCACTTTACCCCCTCCTCTCCTAACCTCCTCCCTTACCCTCCTCTCCTTTTCTACTTTGATCTCCTCCCCTACTCTCATCTCCTCCCTTCCTCTCCTCCTCTTCTCACCTACTTTGATCTCCTCCACTCCTCTGCTAACCTCCTTTCTCTCTAACCCTCCTCTCCTCTTCTACTCTCATCTCCTCCCCTCCTCTGCTTCTCTCCTCCCTTACTCTCATCTCCTCTCCTACTTTGATCTCGTCCCCTCCTCTCCTCTCCTCACCTCCTTCCACCCTCCTCCTGTCCTCCCCTCGTCCTCTCCTGCTCTCCATCCTCTCCTCTCTCTCCTTCTACTTATCCTGGGCACCAGTCCAACCCCCCCCCCCCCCACTAATCAGGCATGGCGTGTTCCATGGCTGTAGTGGATGAGGAGGGGAGGGGGGGGTGTCTCTCTGAAGAGATTAGACCCCCATGGACAACTTCTCAAGCTCCCCCAGCTCCTCCTCTTAACCCTCACCCCTCTTCTCCCTCATCACCCCCCAACCCCCCACCCCTTCTTGCCCTCACCAGCCAGATCCCATCTAGAAAGCATTTCATCTGGCCGGGTGATGGGCTGACGGAGGGCTGGGGAGAGAGGGAGATAGGGAGCTGGTAATAGGCAGGGTGATGGTGGTGGTGGTGTGTGTGTGTGTGTGTGTGTGTGTGTGTGTGTGTGTGTGGTGTGTGTGTGTGTGGTGTGTGTGTGTGTGTGTGTGTGTGTGTGTGTGTGTGTGTGTGTGTGGGGTTGGCCTCTTAGTATTCACAGGTGGTGCTGACCTCTGTCAGACCCCTCCACCACCACCACTACAACCAACACACACAGCAGCACCTCCTACTCCGTACATTTACTGTGAAAAGTTGTAATTTAATTCATCAGGGAGGGTAAACCTATGCCTCGTATATATATATAAGAGGCATAGGTATAAGATGAAGATAACAGTGTTGTTTTTGGGTGTGTGTGTGCAGTCACAGGTAATTGAAAGACAAACATGCCGGACGAGGCCTCCATCTGATGGGCAACGACGTGTTTACGCTATTTTGTAGTCAAACACAGAAAGTTAGTTTTACGACATTTTTTTCCCCAAACAACGACCGAGACATAAGATGCGATTATATCGATAACCTCTTCCTCATCCTCATTGACCGTCGGTTCCACCTGGCTGAGCGACACGCCGACGGTTGCCAGGGAACATCTTCCTCACCCCCCAAACACACAAACACCTCGGAACACAACCACTTCTCCACTTTATCTCTCCATCCAAATGCAATCGCCTTCTGACACAAAGGTGTCAGGTGTGTGTGTGTGTGTGTGTGTGTGTGTGTGTGTGTGTGTGTGTGTGTGTGTGTGTGTGTGTGTGTGTGTGTGTGTGTGTGTGTGTGTGTGTGTGTGTGTGTGTGTGTGTGTGTGTAGGGTAGTATAGTGTAGTGTAGTGTAGTGTGTACAATGTCCACTCCATCATCTTGGGTTGAGCCAGTAACTAGTCGACACTGGCCGTCGGCTTCAAAGCGAACCGCGCCGCCACCGGACCAATTAAAATGTTCCAGCACCGAGCACGAACACGTGAGATTACATGGGTATACTGGCGGCCCTTACTGGCTGAGTGAGTCATTTCTACATTAAAAGGGGCCGACCGAGGGTCAGGCATGTCCTCGTTCTCCGTCCGTCCGTCGGCCCTCGTGTGTGTGTGTGGGTCTGCTGGGTCTGCTGTGACGATGAAGAGGAGTAGTGGAGCGTCCTCAGATCTGAGGCGGAGGCCGAGGAGGTGGAGGAGAATGGATTACATGGTGTGGTGGGAACAGCTGCCGTCCGGCCAAGCCCTGCCTCCACCCTGCCCATTGTAAGTCCTGTGGAGGCCCCCTGCTCCATCACCTCTACCCCTACCACCACCACCACCGTCACCACCTTCACCACCATGATGAAAGATGATACGATTGTAAATCGTTTCTTGGCCATGGCCGATGTCCAATGAGAAAAATATATATATTGCTTTGATACAAAATTCATATGAATCTCGACTCGTTCGAGTCCAATTCTATAATCATTTTTTTCTCCAAAAGATAAAAAACTATTATTTTTAGATCATATATGTATCAGACGCTCGGTGTTAGAGATGACACCAGAGCTGAGGTGTTACAAAATAAAACGGATCGTAACAACGATGCCAGACGATGCCGGCCAATCTGGTTTGGACCGAAAGTCGATATGGCTGCTGTGCGATAAGCATTGGAGTCATCAGCGATTTGAGGAGCTCTCTCTTCAGCGTCTGCTCTCTCTCTCTCTCTCTCTCTCTCTCTCTCTCTCTCTCTCTCTCTCTCTTCAGCGTCTGCTCTCTCTCTCTCTCTCTCTCTCTCTCTCTCTCTCTCTCTCTCTCTCTCTCTCTCTCTCTCTCTCTCTCTCTGTCTCTCTCTCTCTCTCTTGCTGACAGCGTTTAGAGCTGAGTTCCACCCTATATGCATCCTTGTTGTTTATTACCGTCGAGGAGAGAGAGAGAGAGAGAGAGAGAGAGAGAGAGAGAGAGAGAGAGAGAGAGAGAGAGAGAGAGAGAGAGAGAGAGAGAGAGAGAGAGAGAGAGAGAGAGAGAGAGAGAGAGAGAGAGAGAGAGAGAGAGAGAGAGAGAGAGAGAGAGGATGAGCACCAGGAGCAGACAGCCGAAGAAGAGAGAGGTGGGTTTGGTGGATATCTTTTTTCCTCTTATTTTTCAGGTGTTTTTAGCACTGGTTTGCATACACTTGGGAAATATACAAATACTAGAACTATACTCTGGTAGAACTATATTCTCATATACTCAAAAAAAGTGCCCTGGTGTCTTGTTGCAGAGCTGCTTGGGGGCATCTTCTTATGTGTGTATTGGGATACGAGGGGAAAATGAGTTCCACAGCAGGGGGTCTGGAAGACAGATGTTCAGAGGTTGTGCTCTCCTGTACTGGAGACATTGTGGGTTCCAAGCCATACTCTGCTTTCTCCACAATGGCTTAAACACTGCTTCATCGGGCGTAACAAATCGAATGATTGTTATGTTTGTGTGTGTGTGTGTGTGTGTGTGTGTGTGTGTGTGTGCGTGCATGCGTGTGTGTGTGTGTGTGTGCATGCGTGTGTGTGTGTGCATGTATGTTTGTGTGTGTGGGGGGGAGGGGGGGGGGTGCGTCTGTGTGTGTTTGTGTGTGTGTGTGTGTGTGCATGCGCTTGTGTGTTTTTGTGTGTGTGTGTGTGGGGGGGGTGCGTCTGCGTGTGTGTGTGCATGCGTGTGTGCATGCGTGTGTGTGCGTGCATATGCTTGTGTTTGTGTGTGTCTGGTCGTCTGTGTGGGCGCGCATGTGTGTGGGTGGGTGTGTCTGCGTGTGTGTGTTTGGGTGCGTCTGTGCGTGTCTGTGTTTTTGTATGTGCGTGGGGGGGGTGCTTCTGTGTGTGTGTGTGTGTGCATGCGTGTGTGTGCGTGCATATGCATGTGTGTGTGTGTGTGTGTCTGGTCGTCTGTGTGGGCGTGCATGTGCGTGTTTGTGGGTGGGTGTGTCTGCATGTGTGTGTGTGCTTGGGTGCGTCTGCGCGTGTGTGTGTGTGCGGGCGGCAGTCTAGCTCAGGAGGTAGCGCGGTCGCCTCACAACCGGAAGGTTGCTGGTTCGATCCCCGGCTCCTCCTAGCAAAAACTGTCGAGGTGTCCTTGAGGAAGACCCTAACCCTAACTGCTCCCCGGGCGCTGTATGAATAGCTGCCCACTGCTCCTAATACTAGGATGGGTTAAATGCAGAGAACACGTTTCACTGTATGTCTTCATGTATGTGACCAATAAAGAGGATTCAATCCTCACGATTTGTTGTTGTTGTTTGTGTGTGTGTGGGGGGGGGGGTGTCTGCGTGTGTGTGTGCATGCGTGTGTGCATGCACACACACACGTGGGCATACACACGCATGCACACACACATGCAGACACCCCCCCCCCCCCCCACACACACACACACACACACGCAGACGCACCCAAACATGTGTTTGGGTGCATCTGAGTGTGTGTGTGTGTGTGCGTGTGTGTGTTTGTGTGCATGTCCATGTGCGTGTGTGTGTGCCTGTGCGTGTGAGTACTGTTGTGTGGGGATTGTTTGCAGCTGTCTGCAGTAAAAGTCATTTTTTCCGGATAAATCATCTCTCCTTATTCTATATATATAGCAGAAAAATAGCAAAATCTGCCAACAAAACCCCTGTCCCTGAAAACAGTGACAGCAACATTACATAAAAGAGGAGAGAGCTGACAGCAGCCAGCGGTGACCCAGAGGAGACTCATAACTTTACAGAATAAATACCACTGCTTTGTGCCCACCACTGGATTTATTTTGGATTATGAAGCAAGGGCAGAGGAAAGGATTTGAAGGGGGGGGTGGTGGGAGGGTGGTGGTGGTAAGTAAGCCAAGGGTCTGACGAGAGCTTCCAGGCGACGATGATGCGCCGCCACCGCCGCCAACCGCGACCGCATCACTAGGACCCGCGCTAGTGATGAGCATTAGCATAATGTCATTCTGATTTCCATGGAGATGAACGGTTCAAATGATAATTTCCCCTTTCTCCCCAATTTTCAGTATTCATAGCTAAGTACGGATAAAGAAATTGTGTGAGCGGTCGCTGTATAAACGCATTTCACCGCGGCTGTGTAACTTATTCTTTATCTAAATTATTATATTTCCATAGTTTCAATTCAATCCCCCGGTTCTATCTATCTATCTATCCATCTATCCATCTATCCATCCGTCTATCCGTCTGTCCGTCTGTCTGTCTGTCTGTCTGTCCGTCTGTCCGTCTGTCCGTCTGTCTGTCTGTGTCTCTCTATCTATAATGCTATAGCACAATGCTATATCTCCTAGGTTGTGTTTGCCCCGGGACTCAGAACAGGGAATGTAGATCCTCTTGTGTGATTGTGACAGTGTGGATGTTGTTCGGCCTCTGCACCGCTTTTCATCATCAACAGAAGACACATGGCCAGACCTCTCCCCTGTCCTCTCTAGATAGGACATATTAAAAGATCCACCAGCGTTTGAAACCAACCTCTTTATCTGGGGACCAGGGCTAGGGGTGGAGGTGGTGGTGGCGGTGGTGGTGGTGGTGGAGCAGGTGGAGGTGGTGGTGGAGGAAGTGGTGATGGTGGAGAATGTTGTCTCCTTCTTTGAGGCAGTCCTCCGAGGCGGCTCTATCTGATGCTGTTCAGACCTTGTTAGATTCTGCTGTGTGCAGCTTTTTACGCAGAATAGTTGCTGCTGCTCCGAGTTGTTCGTGGGGATAATTCCGACGGCAATATTATCACGAGGTCGGCTATAATAGTGGCGTTGGAGTTATACTCTCCCGCAAAGCTGTTATCTCTGTCCAACACAGGGCAGGGGGGAATCCCAACAAACAAAAAATGACTACGTTTTCTTTAGTTTGTTCTTGTCACAGTCGAAAAAACCCTTATATGTTTTATCCATCATGACAGAAAGGGCCGCGGAAATCCCCCCGCTATAGGTTTTTAATAATATATCTAACCTACGATAAGTCTCACTGGTGGTTTATCCTTCCTTTTACATGAGACAAATTCGTTTTTTTCATGTCGCCTGCTGGTTATCTACATCTCTGTAGCTGCGCGTTGTCCTAACGCATTAAAGCATTGTGCTTTTCATTGTGTATAAGAAAAGGCATCACTGAAATAATGGAAGCATTAGCAGTAGCACAAGCAGTAGCTTGTGTTCCTGTATTTTAAGAACTGCTGAACGCAGACCCCTGGCGCTGTTTGTGAAACCAGAGTTGTGTTCGGTAACTGTAGTCGGCATCGCCGTCGCCGTCGTCCCTCAGCTCCAAACCGACGAGCTCTGCAAAAAAATCAACCCCCAGTCGCGCGAAAAAGTTAGTGAAAAGGACCGTGGCAAACACACACACACACACACACACACACACACACACACACACACACACACACACACACACACACACACACACACACACACACACACACACACACACACACAGTGTCACCGCCCTTGGCAACAAAGAGAGAGGGCTGCGTCTGGGAGGTGTTTAGCTTCCTAGTTGTCGCGTGTCTTGATGGCTCCTGGCTGCGAAGGCAGTGGATCAAGACAGAGGGAGGCGCCACTCTGAGGCCCGTGCCAAACCTGTTTTGACAGCCCTGTGTCTCTCTCTCTCTCTCTCTCTCTCTCTCTCTCTCTCTCTCTCTCTCTCTCTCTCTCTCTCTCTCTCTCTCTCTCTCTCTCTCTCTCTCTCCCACACACACACACACACACACACACACACACACACACACACACACACACACACACACACACACACACACACAATCAAATCCCCACAGTGATGATGCTTACTGGTGTCTGCTTGGCATTGCCCCATATTTTTGAAAGAGGAGAAAACAGAAAGTAGACGGAGGCACGACTACATATCGACTCCTGGCGGCAACAACAAAACCTGGGGAAACCGTAAGCAGTGTGCTGTCCGATGCCACGTGTCAGCCTTTTCTAACGGCCTGGTTGGCAGGGAACCAGCGATGAGCTACTGGAGACTAGTACCTGGTTTCAGAGAGTGTGTGAATAATTCAATTTAAGTTGCGTAGATTGATTTAAACATTCGTCTGTATCTGTCCGAAATGTAATTTTCACGTTTCAATGTCAACATTGAGAGACACACGTCTGTCGAGTTTTCTCTGTGCTGATCTGGCACAGGGAGTTTTCATCAAGCGGAGTTGATTAACCCCCCCCCCCCCTGCTGGGCCGCTGGAGCCTGGCTCTGCTGCGTCGAGTCAAGTTTCCCCCTCAAACCATGTTTTTATAATCTCCACCTGGACATCCCTTATATAGTCTCTAAGCTGGGTTTACTCCTTCTTAGGAGGAGCAGGAGATGGAGAAGGAGAAGGAGGAGAAGGAGGAGACGCTTTAAATACACAACACCGCAAGCAAGATACAATATATTTTATTGGCCAGGACATAGGAATGCTTACTCCTTATTCCCTCCCGCAGTATACATCTCCAAAACAACACCATACAAATAATATATACAATAAAAATAAACCATTTAGAGCAATGCTGTTTTTTGTTTTTTTTACAAAAATCTTTAAAAGCATTTAAAGTGCCAGTACTGCAGCAGCATCATAAATACAGTGCAGTACAGTGCAGTGACTGTGGATAAAAACAATCCTTAAACCTTGTAGTACTTGTACGGATGCTGCGCATCCGGTGACCAGACGGTAGGGGGGAGAAGAGATGGTGCCCATGGTGGTTGCAGTCCTTTATGATGGGCATGGCCTCCTTCCGACATCTGGTCCTAAAGATCTCCTCAATGCATGGAAGTCCACCCGATGATCTTCTCTGCCCTCCACACGACCCTCTGGATGGCTTTCTTGTCCCGTGCAGTGGTGTTGCCGTACCACACAGTGACGCCACTTGTTAAGACGCTCTCTACGGTGCCACAGTAGAAGTTCACTAGCCACCTCTGGCCTAATCCGCTTTTTCTGAGGCACAGCAGAGCATAGAGGCGCTGGTGTGCCTTCTTCAGTATGACCTCCGTGTTGCGGGTCCACGCCAGGTAATCGGAAATCAGTTGCCCAAGGAAACGGAAGCAGCTGACGACTTCCACCGGTGTCCCGTCCAGGCTGACCAGGTGGAGTGGGTGCCCCGGTGGCTACTGAAGTCCACGATGAGCTCCTTAGTCTTGCTGACATTCAGTGCGAGGCTGTTGTCCTCACACCATCGTGTCAGCTGGTTTACCTCATGTCTGTACTCTGTTTAGTCGCCCTCGCTTATCAGGCCGATGACTGTAGTGTTGTCTGCAAACTGGCAGTACAGTCATGTGTGTATACAGCGAGTACAGCCAGGGACTGAGGCAGCAGCCTTGGGGTGCTCCGGTGTTGAGGACCAAAGTGGATGAGATGTTGTTCCAAATCTTCACCACTTAAGGCCTGCCCGTCAGGAAGTCCATAATCCAGTTACAGATGGGTGCGCCCAGACCTTGGTCCCTCAGTTTCAGGACCAGCTTGGAGGGAACAATGGTGTTGAACGCCGAGCTGTAGTCAATGAACAGCAGTCTGACGAAGGTGTCCCTCCTGTCTAGGTGCTGCAGGGCCATGTGTAGTGCCAGGGAAATGGCATCGTCTACAGACCTGTTTGGTCTGTATGCACATTACAAGTTTCTCCAGGCACTTCATGGCTATGGGTGTTAAAGCCACTTGACGATAATCATTGAGGCATGTTACCTTGGTCTTTTAAGGCACAATGGTTGTCGCTTTGAAGCACGCTGGGACAACAGACTGTTGCAGTGATGCATTGTAGATGTCGGTGAACACAGGAGCCAGCTGGTCGACAAAGGTCTTGAAGACGCGGGATGGAACTCCGTCTGGGCCGGCTGCCTTCCCTGCCTTCACCCTCCTGAAGGTTCTGCGGACCTCGGACTCTGACAGTTGTAGAACATAGTCCTCTGGATGGATGTTCAAGTTGTGGTCGGCTCATGGTCCCTTTCAAATCGAGCAAAAAACTTGTTTTGATTTCTATCCCCCCCTGCAGGTGTAGTACGGCATCGTCTGTCCAGCGACGCACTTTTTTTCAACTGTGGGAGTGGACATCAACTTCTGCTTGTAAGCGGGAAGTAGAAGCACGGAGGCGTGGTCTGAAGTGCCAATAGCCGGCTGAGCAACAGCACTATAAGCAGGCTTGATGGTGGTGTTGCAGTGATCAAGAGCTTTGTTCTGTCTAGTCGGACATGAGATGTGTTGTTAGTATTTTGGTAATACCTTTTTTAAATTGCAGTGGTTAAGGTCCCCCGCTTACAATGGGGACTGCCTCGGGGTAGCGATTCTGAAGTTTGCTCACCTCACTGTAAAGTTTGTCCAATGCGATGTTCGCATCAGCCCGTGGTTGGATGTAAACCATGAGAATAGCGGAGATTTCCCTCGGCAAGTAAAAAGGGCAACACTTGATTGTCAGTAATTCCAGGTTACATGAGCAGTGTTGCAGCATACGCCCCCACCTTTGTTCTTCCACGTGGACTCAGCTGTTCGGAACGAAACAAGGAGAATCCCGGTGGTTGCACTGCTTCGTCAGGAATCACGGAGGACAGCCACGTTTACATAAAAATCATGGCACACTGTTCCGCTGTGAGGCGATACGGCAGTTCAGTTCGTCTGACTTGTTTGCGAGAGACTGGACGTTGGTGAGGAGAATGCTCTAGGGCTGGTTTCCATCGCCTCTGGCGTGTCCTAACCAGTAGGCCGCCACGGACCCTCTCCTGCGGGCGCGTTTGTTGTTGCCCCCGGGGCTTGATGGCTCCCCTCCCCCCGCTTTTCGTTGTCCCGCCAGATCTCCACAGGTAGGTCCCAGTGCTTTGTTGCGTTGTCTGTAGTTGTATTATTCCGTAATTCCAAGTATATTCCGAGTGTTTGGCGATAATATGTGATAACACATATGGTGACTTGCTAGTAAAATACAAGTAAACTAAGTAAACTAAATAAACTGCGGGAGCTTGTGGCGACGCGTCTGCTCTCCTCCAGTGCAAGTGCAAGACACAATGTGGTGGGAAACATTCGGATTGGACTGTGAATTACCGACCGCAGCGAGCAGGACATTTAAAGGCTAACCACGACGATGCTTTGCATATTAAGCCGGGAGATTGGATTTCTGCTCAATCCCATGGAAGCACGGGCCGAGCGAGTATCGGGGGCCGTGTGCGCTCACCATTCCAGCGGTTGCGCGTGTTCAGGGCCGAAATGTGATTACAGTTCCATTTGTTTCCAGGCCCCAGCGGAAAGCAACGGATCCACACACACAGAGTCGATTAATTAGTTTCACACAGAACTTTTAAGATAATGGCGTGCTGAGGAGTTCAAAGTGTGCAATGCCTTTTATACGGATTATAGCCGTGCCTTTGAGAAGCAGACTATCTGGGATGTGTTTGTATTGTAATTGTTACTGGCTCTATTAGCGTAAAAAAGATTGTATTTTGACACAAGGTCATTTCATTACCACTGGAGAAAGTCGGGCGAACACTAATTAAATCATGTTTTTTTCCCCCCCGACACAGATACAAAAAAGCGATCAGCACTCCTGCTGTTTACATCTTTTATGTTAAGTTGTAAAACAAAACAATTATTTTTTATTTTTTTAATTAACACGGAGGACGAGGGGGTTGTAAAAATCGTTATTAATCCCACTGTGACCTCAAATCAAGAACAAACCAGAAAGAATTTTTTTACCGGTTTACTGCATTCTACACACACACACACACACACACACAATCAAAACATCATCAGAGAGGGTATATCTAGTTTTAAAGATCTGTATATTGACAAGGTTTTTGCCTCTTTTACTCAGCTGACTCAAAAACATGACATCCCTCGGACTCATTTTTTCCGTTATATGCAAATTCGTGACTTTGTACGCAACAGATGTCCTCAATTTCCAAATATGCCTGAAAAAACAACTTTAGATGAATTTCTAGATGTTAACGTATACAGAAGGGGAGCGATTGGAGTATTGTATGATATGTTGTCGACCCGACATTCCCGTTCTCTCACTATTATTAAGTCTCATTGGGAGGATGATCTCTCTGTGGAATTTTCAGATGAACAATGGCACTCTATTCTCCGGAATGTTCACTCCTCCTCGATATGTGCCAGACATGGGCTCCTGCAGTTTAAGGTGTTACACCGTCTGCATTTCTCAAAGGAGAAGTTGGCTAAGATTTATCCAGGGACAGATCCTTTGTGCAATAGGTGCAAGACGATGACGGGCTCTCTCGTTCATACATTCTGGACTTGTCCAAATTTATATAACTATTGGACATCTATATTTGATACTTTTTCTGTAATATTTGGAATCAAAATTGACCCTTCCCCTACAATCGCAATCTTTGGAGTGGCACCAGAGGATATGCCTATTCCCATAAAATACTCGAAAGTCATTGCTTTCACTACCCTAATTGCTAGGCGTTTAATACTTATGATGTGGAAGCAGGAGGCCTCTCCCACACATGTCCAATGGACCAGAGATGTGATGGGGTTCCTACACTTGGAAAAGATGAGATGCACCTTAGGAGGCTCTACGGATAGATTCTATAAGACATGGCAACCTTTTTTGACTTATATGGAACATGTAAAGATGTGTACACTTCCATAGTTGACTCTGTAGGACTATGTTGGGACTTCAGGGCAAGTTGAGACACGTGTAAGAGATATTGAAGATGTGAATGTGTTTTTGTTTTGTTGCGTTTGACTTATTTTCGTATCTGATGTGTATGTCTCTGTTGGTTTTGGTTTATGTTGGTTTAGGTTTATGTTGTGTTTGTCAAATGTTTGTCTGAGTTGAATCTGGGGGGGGGGGGGGGGGTGGGCGGGGGTGGGAGGGAATGGGGGGGGGCGCTGATGGGAGGGAACTGGTGGGAGGGATTGGGGGTGGAAAAAATAACCAAAGTGGATTATACATGTCTTTCTGTTTGATACTGACCATATCCTGTATCCATGCTGGTTGAAAATGAAAGTGTTCCTTATGGGGCGTCCCTTAGTCCCGAACTTCACAGTGTATCGGTGTCAATCATAAATTAGGGTGGAGTTTTAGCATTTACATTCAAATAACACGTTGAATAAAATAACTATATATAAGAGGTTTGACAGACTCTAAGATTCATTTAAGTGGAAGATGGACGTTTTCACATTGTCACCAACTGTCCAAACAAAACCAGTAGAGAGAGAGTGGGTGGGGGGGGGGGGCGTTTCCATGTTAATTAAAGTAAGAAGAGGTCCAAAAAAGAACGGAAAGACAATAATACATTTAAAAGCCGACGTTAGTGCAACACACATGGTGGTGTTTTGTGGTGGAGGGATGCTGCGTTATTTTAGAAAGTCATAAAAAAGAATAAAACTCCCTCTTGCTAACCCCTGGCATCAAGCAGAAGAGAACACATAACAAAGAGACACACACAAATGGCTGTAGAAAGGATGTTTGTTTGTGTTGTTCTTGTTGTTCCCGGGGTGGCTGATTCCCCCCCCCCCCCCCCCCCCCCCCCTCTTCGGCCTCGAGTCCAACTGCTGTCTTGATCTGCAGAATGAGGCCACGAGCAGCCCGGAACAGAGACCTCTCATCCATCTGTCCAGACGCCCGGTTGAGGAGAGGGAGGAGAGGAGAGAGAGAGAGAGAGAGAGAGAGAGAGAGAGAGAGACAGAGAGAGAGAGAGAGAGAGAGAGAGAGAGAGAGAGAGAGAGAGAGAGAGAGAGAGAGAGAGAGAGGAGAGAGAGAGGGGAGAGAGAGAGAGAGAGAGAGAGAGAGAGAGAGAGAGAGAGAGAGAGAGAGAGAGAGAGGGAGAGATAGGTAAGAGAGGGAGAGATTTCACAGAGGGTAAACGGAATAAAAACAGACAAAGGACAGAGAGTGAAAGGGCAACAGATATTCTCTAGAACAGGGGTACTCAAAACCGCCCCGGAACCCTTCCCTTACTCAGCCACCTCACATTGTTATAAAGGACAATGTCATTATAAGCTGCATTGACCTGGTGTGAGTAAGTGGGAGTGAGAGAGAATGACACACACACACTTTTCTTCACTATGAACTCAATACAATTTTTTTTTTTGATTAGTTTCCACGATTTCCCGAAAGACAAACTTCTCTGCAAGTCTTGGGTGAGGCTGATAAAGGAGGGATGAAGGTCCCTCGTTTCATGTTCTCAGAGGTAGCGCGTATGTCTGCAGTTTGCATTTTGACAAGGAGAGCATATACGTCTCGAAAAGTAGGCGGAATAGGCTAATAATGTCCGGTAAGTGTGTGATTAAAAGCACTGGTCCTGACCTCCACACACACTCCATCTCTCATTCAAATAGAGCCACATAATGTCGGGTAGGTGTATGATTTAAAGCACTGGTCCTGACCCCCACACACACTCCATTTGTCATCCGAATAGAGCCACATAATGTCAGGTAAGTGTATGATTAAAAGCACTTGTCCCAAGCTCCACACACACTCCATCTCTCATCCAGATAGAGCCACACAATGTCGGGGAATTGTATGATTCGGATTTAGACTTCACTGTAGAGTGTTCATTCACTAATTGAACCACATCATCTTGACCGACTTTTGGAAGGTTATGCAGCGATGTTGTCCAGCGATAACTGTCCGCCATGGTGAATGCCAAGGTGAATGCATTAACCGGAACTTGGGACACACTGCTTCCGCGATTTTTAACGGGGACTTCCGGCTTTCAACTGTAACGTGATATAGGCCTATTGTCTCCATGACAGGGTCCGATCCAGATTGATTTGCAGTTCGGTCCGGAGTTTGAGAAGCCCTGCTCTAGAATATGTGTTTTCTCCCTTGGTATATACACCGATAACAATAGCAATTGCCCCCGCATTCATTGATATGCATATATTTTGTTCTAAGTATAATCTCTTCTACATTTAAAATATAATGTTCAAGATTCAAGATTCAAGAAGTTTTTATTTGCCATGTGCAACAAGTACAATGGAATGCTTACTCTCCATCCCCTCCCACAGTAATGTACACTTACGTATAGCAGAAACATTCTACAGTTTAAATAGAATATAATCTACTTTCAAAACTAGATGTTTAAATAGGATATGTCCTGCATTTAAAACAAAATATGTCCTACAGTTAAAATACAATCTACCGTTAAAATGCAATCTACAGTCAACACTAGAATCCACGGTTTAAATTGGATCCATTTTGCACTGAAAACGAAATCTCTATTACAAGTTAAACAACAAACCACCGTTAAAATACAATCTACAGTCCACTAGAATCTGAGAATTCATTTTACAGTAAAAATATACTGCACAGGGAGGACACAATCTGAAGTCAGAAACCAGAACCTATTAATCTACTCTCCGGGTTAAAATAGAAAGAATCTGGTCCAGTGACTGACCCCAGCATGGGCTCAGTATGCAGTATTCAGAGCCAGGTACTCACGAGTTAATGATGAGAGCGCTGTCCTTCTGGCCCCTGGAACACTTTCCCGTAAGAGAGAGAGAGAGAGAGAGAGAGAGAGAGAGAGAGAGAGAGAGAGAGAGAGAGAGAGAGAGAGAGAGGGAGAGAGGGAGAGAGGGGGAGAGGGGGAGAGGGGAGAGAGAGAGAGAGAGAGAGAGAGAGAGAGAGAGAGAGAGAGAGAGAGAGAGAGAGAGAGAAAAATCTTCAATTAATCATGTCAGGCTAATGAATAATTAAGCGTGGGGGAAAATACCCTTCTGCAGCACACCGGTCCATTGTGCAAAGCGAGGCTGCGCTGCGTTGCCAGATTTCTCATTACTACAAAACAAATTCACCCCCTTGTTCTGAGCACTGCTGTGAAGAACATTTATCTTGACAAGTGTCAGTTCGCCGTCGCGGCTTGTTTGCTGCATTTGTTTGTTTGTTTGTTTGTCCAACTGATTTTTCATGGTTTTAAAGAAGAGAGAGAGAGAGAGAGAGAGAGAGAGAGAGATGCCAACACACAGTCAGAGGTGGTTAGTGCACATTTGATGTTATTTAGCGTAATAGACTGAAGGAGTATGGCGCCGTACGAGATGGCTGCCGTGTCGCGAGCTCCCGCACGACGACGCAGTTTTTTGTTATTTATTCTTTTTATTGCAACTTTTTTAGTTCAGGATGTTAGCAGCAAGTTCACTTATAACTTCTGCACACTTTGGGAGATCAGATCGACAGTCGCTCGCCGCCTACCGGAGTTTTTTCATTCTTTCGACTCGGACGTCCCGCCCGAAGTCACAGCTGGATTATCTCCGTCCATTTTGGGCACGATTACGCGCAAGCGTCGCCGGAGGAAGCGAGGGAAGCGAGCCGGCGTGCTAGTCAGGCTGAGATGTCGATCCGATCGCCCCCCACTACCCACCATTCTACTGGCTAATGTACAGTCTCTGGACAATAAGTTAAGCGAACTACAGGCTCGTATTCAATTCCACCGGGAAACTAGGGACAATTGTATTATCTGCCTTACGGAGACATGGATGTCGGAGGGGGTTACCGACGCAGCTATCGAGCCGACGGGATTTTCCGTACACCGGGCGGACAGAACAAAGGCTCTCTCCGGTAAAGATCGCAGAGGGGGGGTATGTCTCATGATAAACAGATCTTGGTGCAACCAAAGTCATGTACATCCCCTCAAGTCTTTCTGTTCCCCGGACCTGGAGTACCTGATGCTTATGTGCCGTCCATACTGGCTACCTCGGGAGTTTACAGCGGTAACCGTGACCGCTGTTTACATTCCCCCACAAGCCAACACGGACACAGCGCTGAAGGAACTGTACGGGGCTATCAGCGAACAGGAGTCGGCCCACCCCGAGGCTGCTCTCATCGTGGCGGGGGACTTCAACAAGGCGAACCTGAAGAAGGTTCTCCCGAAGTTCTACCAACACATAAAGAGCAACACACGGGGCGAGCGGATCCTCGACCACTGCTACACTCCCTTCCGTGATGGCTACAAGGCCCTCCTCCGCCCACCGTTCGGCAAATCAGATCACCGCTCTATCCAGCTACTCCCCGCCTATAGGCAGAGACTGAAGCAGCAACCGATCGCTGTGAGGGAGGTCCAATGCTGGTCGGACCAATCAGATTCTACGCTGCAGGATTGTTTTGATCACGCTGACTGGCACATGTTCCGCGTTGCCTCGGACAATAACGTCAACGAGTACGCGTCGTCGGTCACCGGGTTCATCAAGAAGTGCATAGATGACGTTGTTCCGACCAAGTCGGTTCGGATATATCCCAACCAGAAACCGTGGATTAACGGCGATGTTCGCGCTGCCCTACATGCGCGTAACGCCGCCTTTGGTTCCGGGAATACGGAGGAATATACGAGAGCCCGTTACGACCTCCGTAAGACCATCGTCACTGCCAAGCGGGAGTATAAGGACAGAGTGGAAGATAAATTCAAGAAACACGATGCGAGGGGTATGTGGCAGGGGCTGCAGAAGATAACGAACTTCAGAGGGAGAACCAGTTGTGTAGAGAACTCCTCTACCTCCCTCCCAGGAGAGCTAAATACATTTTTTGCTCGGTTCGACGTAAACGGCAGCCCGCCGAAGCCAGCACCGACTGGGGAGACCAGCCAGCTGCGCATCTCGGAGGCGGATGTGCGCCACACCTTTAAGCGGCTGAACATCCGTAAGGCGGCAGGCCCCGACGACATCCCGGGCCGCGTCCTCAGAGCATGCGCAGACCAGTTGGCAGGAGTCTTTGCAGACATCTTCAACCTCTCCCTGTCCCAGGCTGTTGTCCCCGCGGTCTTCAAGATATCCACCATCGTGCCTGTCCCTAAACAAACCAAGGTAACATGCCTGAATGACTACAGACCTGTGGCCCTCACCTCGATCGTTAGCAAATGCTTCGAGAGGTTGGTCAAGGACTTTATTTGCTCCGTGTTACCTACCACGCTGGACCCATGGCAATTTGCATATCGTCAAAATAGATCCACGGACGACGCAATTGCCATGGCCCTCCACACTGCCCTTTCCCACCTGGAGGGGAAGAACTGTTATGTGCGAATGCTGTTTGTGGACTACAGCTCAGCATTTAACACAATAGTTCCTGCCAAGCTCGACACCAAGCTGAGAGGTCTAGGCGTACCCCCATCCATGTGCAGCTGGATACTGAACCTCCTGTCGGACCGCCGCCAGGTGGTGAGGATGGGCAGCACAACATCAGAGCCACTGACCCTCAACACGGGAGCCCCCCAGGGATGCGTGCTGAGCCCTCTCCTCTACTCCCTCTACACCCACGACTGCATGGCTATGCACAGCTCCAACGTCATCGTCAAGTTTGCTGACGACACGACAGTGATGGGCCTGATCGCCGGCGACGACGAGACAGCCTACAGGGAGGAGGTCGGATCGCTGGAGCAGTGGTGCCAGGAGAACAGCCTCGCCCTCAACGTCAAGAAGACCAAGGAGCTGATCGTGGACTTCAGGAGGCAGAGGGGAGAGCACAGCCCTATCTCCATCGACGGCGTTGCAGTAGAGAGGGTCAGCAGCTTCAAGTTCCTCGGCGTGCACATCTCCGAGGACCTCACATGGTCCACGCACACCACACACGTGGTGAAAAAGGCCCAACAACGCCTGTATTTTCTAAGGCGTCTGAAGAAATTCAGCATGGGCCCCCGCATCCTGAGAACATTCTACAACGGCACCATCGAGAGTGTTCTGACAGGGTGTATCACCGCCTGGTACGGGAACTGCACGGCACTCGAGCGCAGAGCGCTTCAAAGGGTGTATATATACATATATACATATATATTGCTCTTTTCTGTGCTGATTTTTGCATTTTATAAATTGCATTTTTTATTTTTATTTTATATTCCTTATTCTATTTTTTATTCTATTTTTTATTCTATTTTTATCTATTTTTATTTTATCTTATTCTATAACTGCTGTCTGTCGTCGGGTATTGCACACAAGAATTTCACATCACTGCTTTATACTAAACTGTAAACTGTGAAGTGACAATAAACTTGACTGACTTGACTTGAAAGCTGACCGTTATTTATTGTATTAACCGCCTCCACTCTTCGGAACAGAGTTATAAATGCGTACGGCAAACCACAGATTATAGAAATGTCTAAATGAATCCGTCACACGCTACACAGCACTAAGCCCGCTAATAGATATTATCATCTTAGTGCTAGTAGTTTAATAGGTTCTGCACATTCATGTTGCATTCTAAATATTTCTAGTTAATATTTCTGTCCCGTACTGCTAGCTGCTGTGACAGTCAAATCTCCTGTCTGCGATTAATAAAATATACCCAAATCTTGTTTTAACTTATCTTATTGGTAGTATTTGTAACATTTATTACATTTATATTAATATTAGTAGCAGTAGATGCAGAATTAGTCTTAGTAGCAGTAGAAACAATTGTAGTTGAAAAAATAAAAATAATAGTAGTAGTAGTAGTAGTAGTAGTAGTAGTAGTAATAGTAGTAGTAGTAGTAGTAGTAGTAGTAGTAGTAGTAGTAGTAGTAGTAGTAGTAGTAGTAGTTGCAGCAGCAGTCAAATTAGCAGCATTTTGAATTGTAATAGCAATTTTATGAATAACCATAATTTGTATGATCATTACCATTCTAATGTATTGCACTATGTCCACACTGGTATGAGGACTTACAGCACGTCTAACTTCCTCCTCTTCATGTTATTTCTAGAAGCCGTGTGCCTGTGGCTCTTTATGCTGTTTTATTCACCGTATTCCTCATAGACTCTCTCTCTCTCTCACCTCTGGGGCCGCCCTGGCCCCCAAGCAAACACCTGGTTTTGTTCTTCTCTCTCCTTGAGAGGAAGAACTTCTTCACATAAGTCAAATATTTGCTCTTCTGGAGGACCGTGTGCAGAGAGTAGATGAGTTTCATAGTTTTGTATTGTAGTTTGTATTCTGTAAAAAAATATGTAGATGGTATAACCCAGTGGCAGCCATGAACGTCTGTTTGTGAGGCTGCTCCTAGTTCCTCTAACGGCCTCTAGGTGGTTCAGGGTAGAGACTAGCATGTACTTCCTCTAACGGCCTCTAGGTGGTTCAGGGTAGAGACTAGCATGTAGTTCCTCTAACGGCCTCTAGGTGGTCCAGTGTAGAGACTAGCATGTACTTCCTCTAACGGCCTCTAGGTGGTTCAGGGTAGAGACTAGCATGTAGTTCCTCTAACGGCCTCTAGGTGGTTCACGGTAGAGACTAGCATGTAGTTCCTCTAACGGCCTCTAGGTGGTTCACGGTAGAGACAAGTATATAGTTCCTCTAACGGCCTCTAGGTGGTTCAGGGTAGAGACTAGCATGTAGTTCCTCTAACAGCCTTTAGGGGGTTGGCGGTAGATGGCAATACATACAATACAAGACATACATTTTTTCTCAATTGGTTTAGGATCTCTGCTCATCTTCATATTAAGTATTTGGCAAGGTCCTTGGTGGTTATATATTTCATTAAAGTTATTTTGGATTGAATATAAATTAGTTTTGGCCATGGACTAGTCCCCAGAATATGGAGAAGACAAATCTAAACCCTCGAAAAAACAGTCATGGATAAGCACAGCGGGTGACCAATTATGGACAGATATAATATCCACAGTTACATATGTATAATGTCAGAGGTATGCCGGGTTCTGCACTAACTGTTATGACGTAGGGGAGTCCGCGGCGGCGGTAGCCTGAGCTGAATTTAAAGTAGGCACTTAATTCCCGTCAAAAGTTTATAAAGAACGCGGTGGCTGAGATAAGCGCTGGTGACAGTTTTAATTCTCATCCACCTATGGTGCATTATGGGAGACACACACAGAGACACACACTGTGACAAACACAACAAACACCACACACACACACACACACACACACACACACACACACACACACACACACGCACACACACACACACACACACACACACACGCACACACGCACACACACACATGCACGTACGCTTATTCAGACACACACACACACACACCCATGGCCATATCTCCTGTCAATATCCCCCTCTCTTTCTCCCTCTCTCCTCTCTCTCTCTCTCTCTTTCTCTCTCTCTCCGCCTTCTCAGTCTCTCTCTCTCTCCACTCTCCTCCTCACTCTTAGTCTCTGTCTCTCTCACTCACTCTCACACTTTCTCTCTCCTCATTCTTCCTCTCTTTCTCTTTCTTTCTCTCTCTCTCCACCTCTCTCGCTCTCTTGCTTTCCTCTTGCTCTCTCCATTTGCAGTCTCTCTTTCCCTCTCCCCACCTCTGTCTCCACCTCTCTCTCCTTCCGTCTCCCTCTCCCTCTCTCTCTCTCTCTTTCTCATCTTTTTTTTCTCTCTCTCTCTCTCTCTCTCTCTCTCTCTCTCTCTCTCTCTCTCTCTCTCTCTCTCTCTCTCTCTCTCTCTCTCTCTCTCTCTCTCTCTCTCTCTCTCTCTCTCTCTCCACTCACCCTGATAAATCAATAAACCGTTGGCAGAACAGAGAAAAGGGGAAATCCACTTGAGCCTATTGGAATCCCCCTTGTGCTCGCGGCTCCAACGAATCCAAAGTAATTAATAGACATTGTAATGAATACAAACACTTTGATTACGAGAAGTGGCCTGCCATGCTCCTCCTCCACAGCCCGGTGTCATTAGGACGCGCGGGTGGAGTAGCAGGAGCACCAGAACCAGACGTCTCTGCCCCCCCCCCCCCCCCTCCTGTCTCCTGGTCCGGTCATTTTGTATTCCTCGTCTCCTGGTCTGGTCACCTTGTCCTCCTTATCTCTGGTCTGTCCACCTTGTCCTCATCTAATCTCCTTGTCTCCTGGTTTGGCCTCTTCGTCCTCCTTTAGTCTCCTCCTTTGGTCACATTGCATTCCTCATCTCCTGGTCTGGTCACTTTGTCCTCCTCTCGTCTCCTTTTCTCCTAGTCTGGTCAACCTTGTCCTCCTCTCGTCTCCTCTTCTGGTCACTTTGTCCTCAGAATAATCAGAAGCTGGCATGGTGGCATGGCAGGATGGAAGCGGTCAGTGCAGTCTCTCCACGGTTGTGAAGTCACACATTGCCAGCACAGATGGATGTGCAGGTCGTTATGTGTGTTCATTAAGGAAGGCAGGTCTGGGTTTGATCCCCAGTGTCCAGCAAGATGCCCCTTCACCCTTACCCGCTCCTTAATGATACAGCTAGATTTTAAATCTAAAGATTCTACTTTTAAAGAGGGAAGAAAATACAAAAGCATGGGAATAATTATGTCTGCAATGTTGAAGCCCTCTGCCGCAAACATCTATGTATAGACCCCTATACCTTCCCCCTCTCTCCTTGATTCTCTCTCCCTCTCCCTCCCCTCCCTGCATCTCTGTCTTCCTCTACCTACTGCTTTATGGATCCCCTGAAACAATGCAATGTTAACATTACCAGCACTTCTGTAGCTGTCATGGAATCGACTGTGTGGTTCTCTCTGTCAATACCACCCCCCTCCCCACCACCCTCTCCCACTGTTCCCTCCTACCCAATCCAGCAATTTGTCCCCCCACCCCCAGGGGGAGTCGGGACACCCTAGTGGGGACCATCTGTATCCTGCACCAGCCTATTCATCATCACCCACCCCCACACACTCCCCCCAACCCCTGAAACGTTCAGTGGAAGCAGCGCTCCTGGGCTGCTTGTGGTTGTCTTGGTGGTGGTGGTGGTGGTGATGGTGGTTGTGGCTGTGGGGGTGAGAGACCTGGTGTTGGTGGTGGTGGCTGTGGGGCTGAGCACTCCACATGTATGTCCTGGTAATGAAGGGCCTGGAGGGCCTGGAGACGAATCGATGCTGAGTCCCCGGGGACCCGCCATGACAACTGCTGCTGCTGCTACTGCTAGGGCTGTGGTACTACTGCTACTGATGCTTCTGGTACTGATGCTACTAGTACTGATGCTACTGGTGCTACTTATACTGGTTGTATGGGGCTACTGCTACTGGTGGTACTGGTACTGATGCTACTGGTGCTACTGGTACTGGTACTACTGGTGCTACTGGTACTCATGCTACTGGTGCTACTGGTTCTACTGATGCTCCTGGTTCTACTGGTGCTACTTGTGCTACTCGTGCCACTCGTTCTGGCTAGTCTGTTGGCTGGTTGGTTGGGACCCAATCACACTCCCCAATGGGTTCCCTCGCCGCAGAAGGCAGCAGCAGCAGCAGCAGCAACAACAACAGACGGTAAACCACCAGATAATGATGGATCTTTGGGGCCCGAGGGCCCTGTGTGTTCACATCCATACACACACGCTTTGATACGAGCACGTGGCGGTGAACCCTAGCTCACACAGGGCTCCTATCGCAGCTCGGCAAAATGTTGTGTTTGTGTATATTTTTTTATTTTCCCCTGTAATGTTCACTATAGTTCACACAGGAGAATTATAATAATGTCCTACTTTGAATTCCGACTTTCAACTGCAACTCCCGTAGGAATGGTTTTTTTTCTTTTTTTTTCTTTTTCCCCTCTCCTGTTTATCTCATGTAACCCTATGAGACGCAGCAGAGGAATTATGAGCTTTAATAAAACTCATATTCCCGGTGAACAGTGGAGTGCTATTGTGTTAAAAACAGACACACACACACACACACACACACACACACACACACAACACACACACACACACACACACACACACACACACACACACAAACAACATCCCCGACGCAACTACGACATCCATCAGAGAACCAGTAGGGCGTGGAGTCGTCTTTTCAATTTTGTGAGAGTGTGTGTGTGTGTGTGTGTGTGTGTGTGTTAGGAGGGGGAGAAGAGGGGGGGGGGAGAAATAGACAGAGACAGGGGGGGGGGGGTCACATGTGTTCTAACGCAGGGGGAAAAGGGATTGAGGAGATGCTCTGCTAACCTTCGGCCTGAGAAGAAGTGTAGGTTGAGGTTAGCGGGGCCAAGCTTAGTCGACAAGATTGGATGAGTTTCAGTGTAGTGATGCTAATAATAATAATAATAATAATAATAATAATAATAATAATCATCATCATCATCAAAAAGAATCATCGTGTCCTTTATCATGTTTCAAAACGTCATGATACTCTTCATGATATAATAAAGCATTTTGAGTGGTTTCCCACACTACCAAATATTGCCTCTCATGTCTCTTCATTAAACCGCAATTTAAAAAAGTTGTCATGAATGAAATGAACACACAATACTAGTGCTTATTACGCACCAGCATGCTGAGCTCAGCTACTATTAATGCAAAATGAATGTTATGAAGACCAATTTGTAACAAATTGATAAAGTGATCAGTAGCATGAAAATAAGTTGGTGTATGTGTGTGTGTGGGTGTGTGTGTGTATGTGTGTGTGTGTGTGTGTGGGTGTGTGTGTCTTCTACTCCTGTACACTTTATATCTCAGGAAAACACACCACACCTACAAATGAAAAATATATATTTAGTTATCCACTTTACACAATTAATGAATTAACAATTAACATCAGTTAATGCAGTAGTGTAAGCATTATTACTGTATATAGCATTAGCAAAGGGGTTAGGGCTAGGGTTAGTTCACATTAACAACATTAGTAAATGAGACTATTAGTTAACTAGTCAAATGAACTACTAGTTAATATGCTTATCACTGCATTAACTAATGTTAATTAATTGATGGTTAGTTAATGGGCCATTTTTGTGGTACCAATTTGTAGAGAGATATTTTTACAGAGTTGCTCTCCCACCATCCATCCATATCTGTGTGTGTGTATGTCTATTTTGTGTCTTTATTAAGTGTCCGGGGGAGGTCTCTGCTGGGGGCAGGATCACAGAGAAACTAACCTGTTCTTTTCAGCCCATCATTTGATCATTTCTCTCTCCCTGCCTTCTTGCTTCTCCTTGCTCTGGAAGATAGAGAGAGAGAGAGAGAGAGAGAGAGAGAGAGAGAGCGAGAGAGAGAGAGAGAGAGAGAGAGAGAGAGAGAGAGAGAGAGAGAGCGAGAGAGAGAGAGAGAGAGAGAGAGAGAGAGAGAGAGAGCGTGAGAGGAGAGAGACAGATCGAAAGAGAGAGAAAGCACAAGAGAGCGTGAGAGAGAGATCGAAATAGGGTGAGAGAGAGATAGAGCGAGAGAGGTGGAGACAGAGAGAGAGACAGAGAGAGACAGAGAGAGAGTCGTCGAGCCATATGAGGTGAGTACCAGGAGATTCAAAAGGTTTGACCTGTGAGGCATCGCTGGTCATACGGACCGAGAGCATCTTTATCCTCCCTGATTCTCGCCAGACGTTCAGCTTCAGCACCAGAGCTTTGCTCTCATCTCTATCCTCGCCGCCCAGTGAATTTGAAATCGGGAAAAAACCATGCCACAAGTCCTAGGTTGTGATCAAACACACTGATATTTGTATTGTACGGTTGTTGTTGTTGTAGCTTATAATTGCTTATCTATGGTGGAGCAGGACAGGCTTGTGGCTTCCAGACAGAAGGAGGTTCTCAGCTTCCGTTTGTCTGTCTGTCGAGACAGAGATGCCCTCTGAGTCAAATTAACCTGTAACTGCTTTGGATGTGTGTGTAAAGTAAGCATGTGTGTGTGTGTGTGTGTGTGTGTGTGTGTGTGTGTGTGTGTGTGTGTGTGTGTGTGTGTGTGTGTGTGTGTAGCTGTGTGAGGTGTGTGTGTGTGTGTGTGTACAGTAAAAGTGTGTGTGTGATTGTGTGTGTGAGCGTGTTTGAGTGTGTGTGTGTGTGTGTGTAAGCGTGAGTGTGTGTGTGTGTGTGTGTGTGTGTATGTGCATGTGTGTGTGTGTGTGTGCGCCTCTGTGTGTGTGAGCATGGGTGTGTGTGTGAGTGTGAGCGCGCGCGTGTGTGTGAGCGTGTGCATGTGTGTGTGAGCATGTGTGTTTGTGTGTGTGTGCGCCTGTGTGTGTGAGCATGAGTGTGTGGGTGTGTGTGTGTGAGCATGTATGTGTGTGTGTGTGTGTGCGTGTGTGAGCATGTATGTGTGAGCATGTGTGTGTGTGTAAGCAATATATCAGCACAGAAAAAGAGCAATATGTATATATAAATCAATGTAATAAAATATACATTGTTATATGATATACGCCCTTGTTCAGCAGCCTGATGGCCTGACTGTGGAAGCTATCTCTAAGCCTATTTGTACGGCACTTGATACTGCGGTATCGCCTGCCTTACGGTGAAAAGTGAATACAGTTGGTGGCTGGGGTGGGCATTGTCTTTTATGATGCGTTTGGCCTTGGCCACGCACCGCTGGTTGTATATATCCAGGAGGGAGGGGAGCTCACCTCCAACGATATACTGGGCCGTCCGCACCACCCTTTGAAGCGCTCTGCGCTCGAGTGCGGTGCAGTTCCCGTACCGGGCGGTGATACACCCTGTAAGAACACTCTCAATTGTCCCGTTGTGTAGAATGTTCTCAGGATGCGGGGGCCCATGCGTACCCATGCCCATACGTGTGTGGTGTGCGTGGACCATGTGAGGTCCTCGGAGATGTGCACACCGAGGAACTTGAAGCTGCTGACCCTCTCTACTGCAACACCGTTGATGGATATAGGGCCGTACTCTCCTCTCTGCTTCCTGTAGTCTACGATAAGCTCCTTGGTCTTCTTGACGTTGAGGGTGAGGCTGTTCTCCTGGCACCACTGCTCCAGTGGTGGAGCAGCTATCGGCTATCGGCTATCGGCAGCTATCAGCTCGATAGCTGCGTCGGTAACCCACTCCGACATCCATGTCTCCGTAAGGCAGATGATACAGTGTGTGTGTAGCGTTGGTCAGACGTGACAACATGTGGCCAAAGCAGTGTCACTAATAACAGAACACTTTCCAAAACAAACAGACGGGGATCGCCGGCTGTGAAATTGACTGCCGGCTGTGAAATTAAAGGCAATACTCAGCGAGGTGATTGCTGTGGGGGTACCAGGGGAGGCGGAGCTCTCACACACACACACACACACACACACACACACTCTACATTTCAATTAGTGGCCCTGATCATCTCCGATACGGCCGCGTTCCGAAGCCTTAGCGCTTGATTTATTCCTTCATTAGCGGCGGACCCCTCTGCAGATCGCAGCCCCCACCCCCCCATACATCCGTGTTGGCTCCAACACACACACACACACACACACACACACACACACACACACACACACACACGCTTGCACACACACACGCAAATCACTTTTATTGTTCCCAGAAAGAACAGAGAGGAAATAAGACCAATAATGAGTCTCTCTCTCTCTCTCATTTCTCATTGATTAACTCTGTTTCCCCTGCAACTAGCGTATAGCCTCTAGCATATTGAATTTAGTTTATAGCATCTAGGGTATAGAATCTAGAATATATCATATAGACCAGGGGTGCCCAATACGTCGATCGCAATCGACCGGTCGATCGCAAAGGTTGTGTGGGTAGATTGCATGGCATTGAATAAAACATTTTTAAAAGTTAGCCTATCATCCATCCTTACTATGGCATTTGCCACTTGATTGACATACAGGTAAGCCAGTCTGAGATCTCATCTTTTCTAACACGCAGTTCACCAAGCATGCGCGGTCAACCGGCATGCGTGTGTGTGTGTGTCGGCATTTTTAACCGATCTGACAAACATGTTGAATCACCTTAATTTAGAGCTGCAAGGAAAAGACCAAACCGTGGTCAATATGATTAGCTCAGTTAATGCTTTCAAATGAAAATTTGTCCCTCAAAGCTGCAGCGCCATGATTTGGGGAACTTCTAAAACCTGGCGTCAGAGCTGGAGACGCAAAGGAAGGCTTGTAGCGCACCTTGCCATTGTGCGTTACACAGAGCAGATTGGGACAATTGTGTCAGAGTTTGACAAACACTTTCAAGACTCTTGATTTACTCGAGCCAGTCGCTCCATTTATGTGCCACCCATTTCGGGAAGATGTTGATTCACTCGCATCAATAATTGCAACGCTGTTTCACCTGAACTCGTCGTGAAACGTGGAGGATGAGATGTTGACACTACAAGCTGACATTCAGCTGAAGGCCAGGGCTCATGGACAGTTCTGGAACTTACTCACAGAGGAAAAGTACTGTTACTAGTTGTACTAGTTGTGTTGTGCCATACAAGTTCATGCAGTTATGCAAGGTACACCAACATAAGGTATACTCAGTATATATATAAATAAATATATGTTTAGCATTTTTTATGTAGGTAGATCATTTTGACTTGGTCATTTTAAAAGTAGCTCCCAAGCTGAAAAAGTGTGGGCACCCCTGATCTAGACTATAGCATCTAGGGTATAGCATCTAGCGTAAAGTATCTAGCATATAGCACCTATAGTATAGCACCTAGCGTATAGCACCTAGCATATAGCACCTAGTGTATAGCATCTAGCGTATATCATCTAACTTATAGCATCTAGAGTATAGCATCTAGTGTATAGCATCTAGTGTATAACATTGTCTATAACAATGTTATGTGTGTATCTGCTCTGAGACCCACTCAAAATGTCGCCCCACCAGTGTAGGATCACTAATCTATGCAGTCGAACATCCAAAGCGAACAGGTTAAGGTTTAGGGCTAGATTCAGGGTTAGGATACGTCCACCAGTAGGGCACCGCAGCCCATCTCTCACAATCAATAGAGACGAGGATTTAAAAAGACATCTAAATCCTTCTCACACGTTGGATATCGGCATCAAACAGCATTTTTAAAACTGAAAAACCAATATGGCAGAATGTAGTTTTATGTCACTTCACTAAATCATTGATTTGTGTTAGATGACATCGTTTACATTATCGTTAACAACACGAAAAAGCAAACAACTCAATCATCATGTGTCAGCTCTGTAGCATGACAGGAATCCTGGAGCACAGGCACTGCTACAGGTAGGGGTTAGGGGACATCTTGGTCTAGGATGCTACAGGTAGGGGTTAGGGGACATCTTGCTCTAGGATGCTACAGGTAGGGGTTATGGGACATCTTGCTCTAGGACGGTACAGGTAAGGGTTCGAGGACCTCTTGCTTGAGGATGCTACAGGTAGTCCAACCCCCAATGTGCACTATCTTTCACACAAAGCACTCTATCCTCTCTCTAATATGATTCCTTCAGTCACATGACTTGTTTAGTCACATGACTTGCTAAGTCACATGACCCTGGGCCAGTAACGTGGCTGCAGAGTGATCATCCAGTGTAATGTTTAAAATGGTGTGTATAGTGTCTGTAAATCCTACTGAGGGATCAGTCCGCTGCTCTCTGTAATTACAACTCCTGTCGATGGAGAGGGTACTGCAGCCATCGGCAGCCAATGTCTCTCTCTCATCTCTCTCTCTCTCTCTCTCTCTCTCTCTCTCTCTCTCTCTCTCTCTCTCTCTCTCTCTCTCTCTCTCTCTCTCTCTCTCTCTCTCTCTCTCTCTCTCTCTCTCTCTCTCTCCTTCTCCCTTTCTCCCTATCCCTCTCTTTCCTGTTCTCTCCCTCTGTCTCTCCCTCTCTCTCTCTCTCCCTCTCCCTCTGCCTCCCTTTCCATCACGCTGGTCTGTGTGTCCTTCTCTCTGTAGTTTTAAATCCATTAGAGGGGCTTTTTTCTGATCTGATAACGGTGGTAATGTCCATCGTCAGCGGTGAGGCGGGGGAATGAGAGGTGAAACATTACAGCGGGAATTTTCGGCCTCAATCTGCAGATCATCGCTGAGGTTCACTGATGGGCCTCTTATACTGATGAGGAAGAGAACAATGATGATGATGATGATGATGATGATGGCAAAGATGATGGCAGGGACGAAGATGGTGATGATGATTATTGACTATTATTAAAATATAGGTATTATAGTTGAGTTATTATAGCACATACGTAGTGTACAGTATGTCCAAAACTCCACTTTAAATGTCTGTTCATTTGAAAGCCACTGATTGATTGATGAGCAGAATATTTTCAAGCTCTTCTCAAGGTGTTCCTTCGTCTCCATAACAGCTTCCAGACATCGTTTAACCATCCCCCCCCCCCCCCCCCCCCGCCCTGGGTAAATCTCCACGGCCCAATCCGGCAAATCACAAGACACCGGCCAGCGTTCTGGGAGGGAGGACAAACATTGATGGATGGTGTGCGCGTGTCACTTCCTGTCGAGAGCTATGTCGTCCTTGTCGTTCCGGATGGAGATATTACTCCATGGCTCCCTGTTGTTGGCGGCCGTCGTGACCTTTTCCCCGCCACGCCATAAACCACTCAACCCCCTGGCCATGGCTCAGGCACCGCCTGCCCATCGCCGCCATAAATTGACCCTTACTCTTCGCCAGGGTTTATCTGCAGATGTTAAAAGCGACCGTGCTTACGCTACAGGCCTCCGTCGTAAACTAAACTCCCCCGCCGGGTTGATAAGCGGGAGTATTTTAGCGGCCAGTCGATAGTTCAGGGCTGTTTGCGGCGGGAGGATAACGGCGATGGTGCGGGGAGGGATTTGGAGGGGGGCAGGGGGGGGATTGCGGCGGCTTCTGCTGCTTTCTGACATCATGATTAGAGGGCGGCCATCCATCAAACCCCCCCGGGCCGAGAGCAGAAGAAAGAATGGACGCTAAACGTAACGCTATAGCGTGCAGCCGCACGGATGGCTGCTCTGTGTCGCTAATATAGATAGATAGATGATAGATATCATAGATTTGTATTTAGGGCCCGATGCAGTTAAAGTCAATATTCGGCAGCAGACTTTGTGTTGGGGAAGTCGAGGCGGATGTAACATGATCTAGGTCGTAAACGCAAATATTGATCCTCCTTTCAAAAAAAGTGCTCCGTCCGATACTTAAAAATATCGATTTATGTTTATCGCCAATACAGTCCTGAGCCGATCAAAAGCGTTCTATAAACAGGGGCGGAGGTAAGGGATGTAAAGGTGGTGTGCACGTTCCATGTGAAGCGTTCTGAAACTAAAAGCAAACAATCACTCTTCTCATGTCAGCAGCTGCTCTCTCTATCTAATACTCATCAGACTACATCAGACAGCAGACCATTAGGTGTCTATAAAGGAGCATGGTGGATGGGTGGATAATGGGTAGTGTAAAGGTACTTTACTTAACGCCTCCACGGCGACTGTTCTTGGCGTCCTTGACACCCCGGACTGGGGCGCTTGTGATCCGTTTGAGGAGAACATATCAGAGGTTTCCATTATCTTCCATGGAGCAGTAGCGGCATTAGCGCTCGTCAGCCAGACGCGCATGCACTCTATCGTGCATGCTATCCTTCAAGTCAGTCAGTCAGTCAGTCAGTCAGTCAGTCAGTCAGGCGGCCTTTGATAGCGGGGGGGGGAGTGGATGGCGGTGGATGCTGGGAGGCAAGCTTTGATTAAAGTGAAAAGCGGAGGTGAAGCAACCAGTATGCTGAGGTTGCGCGTAAACACGCTCTCGCTTTCTCGCTCTCTCGCTCTCTCGCTGGAAGATGCAGCGGCAAATAACAATATGGGTTAAGGTTTATGGTGAGAGAGAGGTTTTAAAAATAAAAAAACCATCTAAAACCTTCTCCCACTTTGGATACTGACATCAAACAGTATTTGTTTTTAAGCTACGAAAACCAATACGGCTTAATGTGGTTTAACGTCACCTCTAAATCATGAATGAATACGTGTGAGATGGCATCGCTTTGCTGTTAAATCCGAAACACGAGAGCAAGCAAACAACTAAATCCTCAGTCGTTCCCGGCTTGGTTCTTAATGGGCCGGCTCTGCGGTGTGACAGGAAATCCTGGAGCACAGACGGAGAGAGAGAGAGAGACACTTCCTCTTAGTTGGTCGCTCAGGGCCGTTTCCCTGACAGATTGAGGGCTTGTGGTGTACTAGCCTGAACGACATGTCCAAAAATACATATCAAAGTGCTCCTGTTTGACCGCCAGGTGTGAGGTTCATGAGTCATCGGCAACAAAGTCACAAGCCAATTCACTATGAAATGGCACATAATGACTCATCACCAGACTCCAAGCCTACCAGTGAAGTAGAGGTACCAGAGTTATTAGGAATCCACCCTCT
>CM051011.1:1425067-1462567 GCA_027704905.1 Muraenolepis orangiensis
AAAATATTTTTCTGCACGTTATAATTTTTATGTTTACGACTTTATTGTTGTTTTTTTTGCCTGTATCTCATTTTGGTTTCCAACGTCTTTCGCTGTTGATATTTATCTGCCAGTAAATGTTCTTCGGAGGCCAGTCTGTTCACTGGGTGCAGTTCAGTCAGGGTTATCAACATCGCTAATGAATGAAACATATTTCCAGAGCAATTAGTCATGATATTTAGCAAAAATATGGTGTTCCTTCCTCGAGTGAGGTCAAATCAAATCAGGGCTTCAAACACGCGTCGACACGCCCAATGAGCAGTGTCTCTGATCTTGTCAACTCTTTCTTGTTCTTCTGCTGTAATCCTCACGCCGTTTACGTTTGCATGAAGGCACGCAAACAAACAAACAAACAAACTATCATTTTTTATATCCCCCTTTGTATCATAATGAGGATTATTGCTGTATAAATACAGCTTACAGGATAACACTGCTGTTCTTCGGTTTACTCGACTACATTACACACACGTTCTCTAGTATATCAGTTCAGTACAGAGTTTGATACATCATCAAGGAAGAGGTAGGGGTTGGGACAAATTCCATAACATCCCCATCACATTCTGATATTCTGATGGAAATCCGGAATCCAATAGCAGCCAAAAGCAAGTAGAAGCTACTAGTCCCCACATCCGACGTTGAACGCATGTCCGCTACAACTGCAGGAACTGTGGCTGCTGCTTGAGTTCAGAGTGAATAATGATGAGTACGGTATGATATTCATATAATATGACACAATCTGACAGTTTATGGGCAGAAAAATGCTAATTCTGACTAACCCCGGTCACACAACGAGCGCGTCATTGGCTCCGCGACGGTTCTTGCCACATTAGCATTAGCGTCGGAGGAAGCTAGCGGTGAGTCACGCCGCGGCCCCATAGGCATAAGCACGGTTAGTGGTGGTTAGAATCAGCTCGGTGCCTCTTGGCTGATGACCAGTGTGAAGTGCGGCTGGGAATCTAAATGCATCTATGGGAATCTAATGAGTTTCACACCGATGATCGTGGTCAGTGAATCCGTGGATGCGTGGATCGCTTCAATCGAATGCGTTTGCATGCAATATTATTTTTCTTCACTGTAGTAGTGAGTGTTTTTCATCGTGGATGTGATAATTCTAATAATGGTCTTGTGTGGTTTCAGACCACTGTAATGCCCCATGGTTCCTCTCAACATGAAACATTCATTGTGAGGATATGATATTTTAATAGCTTCCTTAATTAGCTTTCTTTTCAATCAAATTGAAATGTGTGTGTGTGTGTGTGTGTGTGTGTGTGTGTGTGTGTGTATGTGTGTGTGTGTGTGTGTGTGTGTGCGTGTGTGTATGTGTGTGTATAAGATGAAAACAGCCTCCTTATCTCCTTGTGTTTGCTGTGTGTTTCATGTTCCCCGTGCTCTCTGCTGAATCGTCTCTCTCTCTCTCTCTCTCTCTCTCTCTCTCTCTCTCTCTTTGTTCCCTCGGATTCGCGTCACACTGCCCGGCATCGTCCAATGAATTGGAAACGCTGCGCTGTTACTTTGAAAGACGTCACCTCTGGCCAGTGTCAGTCAGTGGTCAATGGAGCCAAACACAACCAAAACACAAAGGGGCGATCAGCATCAATATTGTATAAGACAGGAGTGCCCACACTTTATAGTCTCTTGCAATCTACTTTTAAAATGTTCAAAATGATCTGCCACCAAAAATAAAGAGCTGTAAATGTATAAATATGTACCTTGATGATGATTTGACAGCAGATATCCATGTGTAGATGAACTTCTGCTAGTCAGGCTGTAGTTTATAAAAGAAAACTACTTGGGGCGTTCTGATTTCTATACTTTGTTGTGTAATAGTACTAGTAATAATTATTCATCAAGGTTCGGCTTCACTTGCAGACGTGTACGCATTAAAAGGATGGCAAAATAACCCCACTCTTTGGCCAGATTTGAGATTGGTAATATTTACACCTGATCAACCCGACAGGGATAGACACGCTGGAGTATCTTAAGGCTTTCAAATCACTGTAAGCTTATCAGGTTTTCCTTCGTGGTCACGTTAAACCGCTATTTAAACCGTTATTTCATGCAAAATGCCTTTTATTATGTGTTTTCAAACGGTTTTAAATTTCAATAACTGAGATCATTTTGTACCAAAACATTGAATAAAGAAAACTCATCAAAAGTTTAGAAACTGAACATAATCGTTAACACAAACCCAATAAATACTGACCTGACAGGAGGATGTACAAATCATGCATCAGTCACTTTATTGTTATTTTCTATTATGAACAGTATCTTTATAGTAGGCCTTTAGTGTTTTATAAAACCACTATTACTTATAATACTGCGGGAGGGAATGGGGAGTAAGCATTTCTTTGTACTTGTTGCCTTTAGACAATATAAATCTTGAATCTTGAGTATATACCGCAGTCGCGACTGACCCAATTGTTGTTTCTATGAATTTCATTTATCCCGGAACTCTCGCTTTGGTTCTCATTCTGGAATCCTCAGGAATCCTGTACTAAAACGCTTTTAAACCGATTTGTGCAAACCATAACACAAAAACCTGTCGGCATTAAGCCTAAAACACAGACAGGTCCCATTCATTTCCATGTTAATTCCAGGTCAGGTGTCACCTTTTGCCAACCGGAACACATAAAAACACCACGTGACTTTGGCTGTGACGTCACGAGAAACATCGCTATTAAAAACAACAATTTTGTTCTTGTCTCTGTGTATTTATTGTCTGTTTGTGTTTAGTGTATGTCTGCTTCAGTACCAGTGGGCACAAAGAGAAAAACAAACGAGTATCATTTCACCCAAACACAGTTTCCATAAATCAACCAACAGCCAACTGCTGAATCTTTTATTTATTAAGTGTGTGTATGTGTGTCGGGTGGTGGTGGTGGTGGTGATGGTGGTGGGGGTGTGGTTGTGGTGGTGGTGGTGGTGGTGGTGGTGGTGATGGTGGTGGTGGTGGTGGTGGTGGTGATGGTGGTGGTGGTGGTGGTGGTGGTGGTGATGGTGGTGGTGGTGGTGGTGGTGGTGGTTGTGGGGGTCCTCTAATTAACACAATTGGAATAGTGGCGACGCTTTTGGTTACCGCCACACAAACTGTTTATAGGATCGACTCCAGAGGAACGCTGTGACTGTGAAATGTTTCAGCCAAGTCAGAGAGAGAGAGAGAGAGAGAGAGAGAGAGAGAGAGAGAGAGAGAGAGAGAGAGAGAGAGAGAGAGAGAGAGAGAGAGAGAGAGAGAGAGAGAGAGAGAGAGAGAGAGAGAGAGAGAGAGAGAGAGAGAGAGAGAGAGATTTGTCTGTTGTTTAAACCATCTGCTCGTGCTCCAACTTTATTGATTCCACTGATGTTCTCGGTGATTGATTGGCCGCTAAATTACAACACTTTATAGACCTATTAACCTGCTGTCAGTCACACACACACACAACCAAACACACACACACACACAACTCAACACACACACACATCTACACACACACACATGCACACACACACACACACACACACACGCACACACATGCATCCACCTCAACACACACATACAGAAATACAGGTGTTCACATGCACACACACACACACACACACACACACACACACAACTCAACACACACACACACACACGCATATTCACACACATACACACAAATAACTCAACACACACAAACACACACACACACACACACACCTGCACACACACATGCATCAACACAAACACACAAACATACAGGCATCGACCTCAACATACACATACAGAAATACAGGTGTGCACACACACACACACACATTCACACACACACACACAGAAAACTCAACACACACACACCTCAACACACACACACACACACACACATACGCACACACATGCATCCACCTCAACACACACATACAGAAATACAGGTGTGCACACACACACACACACACATACGCACACACACACAACTCAACACACACACACATGCACATTCACACACATACACACAAATAACTCAACACACATACACACACACGCATCAACACAAACACCCACACATACAGGCATCGACCTCAACATACACATACAGAAATACAGGTATGCACACACACACACACACACACACACACAAACACCCCCACACACACACATACCTTCCAACACACGCATTTACACACACATACACACACACACACACACACACACACACACACACATACACACACAGGTAATGAAATTAAATCAGGTCAGTCCCCCTGTATTTTTCTCATCGATATACCATAAACACAGAGTGGTTTGATTTATACTGCCTTGGCCTCGGAGTTGACGTTCCACACTATGGACGTAGATTACGCGGTAATATTATTATACATACAGCAGGATGGTGGAGCAACCAACCTGGGGGTCAAATGTATTTTGTGTCCTAGTGGGTTACAGGGTTTGATTCCATAATGTCCACAGCCTAGATCTGTAACTGTGTGACTGCATCTATAACTGTAGAATAATTGTAGTATAACTGTTCTGCATATCTGTAACTGTATCCACGACTGTATCTTAACTGTATGACTGTGTTTCTGTAACTGTATGACTGTGTTTCTGTAACTGTATGACTGTGTTTCTGTAACTGTAGATCTGTAACTGTATAACTGTATCTATAACTCTATATCTGTAAACTGTGTATCCATAACCTTGTATCATGAGCCGTAGGACTGTGTCTGTAAATGTGTATCTATAACTGTATTAGGACGAGGACGAGCATGTTTTCCGACCGAGGACAGGTGTTGTATAGCCGGATAGCAATGGACAAGGCTTGAGACATTTGCTTGGGGGTGTGGACGCAATCACACCGATGCCGGTTTGTCTATATTAGCTTCATCTCCTGATGTCTCTCCAAATCTATTTCAGTTCAACCGCTGCGTGTCTTTTGTGAATAATTGATGACCAATATAGCCGTTCGACTTTTGTAATCTTTTTGTTGTTTGGTGGAAAATCATAACGAAATAAAGATTGATGTCCTGACCAGCCATCTTGATTGCAGCGTGTTGTGTTGATGCTGGAACACATACACACACACACACACACACACACAAACATGTACACACACTATGTACACACACACTATGTACGTACACAAACTGTATACACACACTATGTGTACACACACTGTGTACTCACACACACACACACACACACACACACACAAACACACACACACCGTGTACACACACTACATACAAACACTGGGCACACACTGTGTACACACACTATGTACACACACTGTGTACACACACTGTACTTATTCACCACACACCACACACTGGGTACACACACTACACACACTACACACCACACACACACACGTTGGTAGCACAGGCCAATGGTGGCTGGCGTGAGCAGTTTGATAGGCTATGAAGAGAAATAAATGGGAGAAATGTTCTCAGGTCGTTATAGGAGAGGTGTCAGCAATAATGAACTAAATAGACAGGCTTCCTGTCTGTCTGTCTGTCTGTCTGTCTGTCTATCTGACGGCAATACTGCATGTAGGCCCCTCCTGCCTGTCTGTCTTTCTGCTTGCCAGTCTGTCTTTCTAATCAGAAATCGGTCAGTCAAGCCTATCGATCTATCTCTCTCTCTCTCTCTCTCTCTCTCTCTCTCTCTCTCTCTCTCTCTCTCTCTCTCTGTCTGTCTGTCTGTCTGTCTGTCTCACTGTCTCACTCAGATCTGTTCTCTAACTGAAATCTAAAGCAGTGTGAGGTTTGTTCCAGGATGAGCTGCTGTCCAACATGGCATGGATGCAGTATCTGGGCAGCCTCTCTCAGTCTGTCTGTCTGCCTGTATTTGTCTTGCCTGTATGTCACTCTGTCTGTCTCTCTTTCTGTCTTTGTGTATGTCTGTCCGTCAGTCAGTCTGTATATCTGTCCATAGTTGTCTTCCTGTGTATCTGTCCCTCACTGTGTTTCTCTGTCTGGGTACCTGACAGTACACACCCGTTCCTGGTATCTCGTCTCTGAGTTATCAGCCTCTTCCTGCAGGCCCACATAATGTCAGACAGTCTCTCTCTCTCTCTCTCTCTCTCTCTCTCTCTCTCTCTCTCTCCTCTCTCTCTCTCTCTCTCTCTCTCTCTCTCTCTCTCTCTCTCTCTCTCTCTCTCTCTCTCTCTCTCTCTCTCTCTGTCTGTCCTATCTCTCTCTCTCAGAGAGCATGATAACCAAATGATAGGTCTTCTGTCAATTTGACAGGGTTGCTTGACTCACCAATGCCACTTTTCAAACGTCGCCCAAGCACAGCAATTTTAAATGCATTCTCCTGTGCTGTCCACCCCCCTCCAGCCTGCCCCCCCCCCCCCCCCCCCACCTCGCCTGTCCTTTTCTACCTCATTGGACAATCTCACTTTTCTGCTCACTCTGAGCCCACAAAGTGCCCATCTTCTTCATATTGGCTTCATTTGCCAGATAAAAGTGCCAAACTGATTGATGCCTGACAGCTTTTCTCTCCGGGGAGCGAACGCCAGAGAACAAGCTCCTCAAACCTCAAACTCTCTCCTTGATGGGTCAACTCTTTCTGTCTCTGTTGTTTTTTTGTGAATTTTTATTATAAGTTATAAGGTATCTTCCTTTGTGTTTTGAGCCGGGGAGTGGCAGCCGCACACCGGCGTCGCTGGTTGAAGGTTTTTTATTTTGATCATCTTTGAACTGTCATTTAGAAAAAGGCGAGGCACATGCGTGCGCAAAAGAATGACGTATGAAGACAGAACTAGAAAGGACACTGGGAGTGCACGACGTGAATGGTATTTAAAAAATAATTGTATTTTCTGGAATTTACAAAAATAGAGAGAGAGAGAGTTGTCTCCACCCACTCCTTTCCTTCCCCAGACTGGAAGCCCATGGGGTTGAGGACGAGACTCGAAGCTCAGGCGTGTTGCCAGGTTGAGGACCAGACTCGAAGCTCAGGCGTGTTGCCAGGTTGAGGACGAGACTCGAAGCTCAGGCGTGTTGCCAGGTTGAGGACCAGACTCGAAGCTCAGGCGTGTTGCCAGGTTGAGGACCAGACTCGAAGCTCAGGCGTGTTGCCAGGTTGAGGAGGAGAAAGGAAGCTCAAGCTTGTTGCCAGGTTGAGGATGTAATAAGTGTAATACAATACATGAAAGTAAAAAGTATGAAACACAACATTCATTATATTTTATTTTTTCTCTGGAAACGTGACCCGGGCAGCAACGATGTTGGATATAGCAGCAACTATATGCATATTCACAAATCTAGTATTCATATAACAGGCCTGTGTGTTACAGAAGTAGGAGTAGCAGTACTGCGGTAGTGTTAAACTATTGAAAACAAAAGGAGTCAAGAGTCTAAATGAAAAACGATTAGAAACAGGCATTGCATTAATGTGCCTTTGTTTCCGCGGGAGGAGCGTGTGGCGTAACAGTGTTACAGTTAGTTAACACAGACCCAGCCACTTTAACTACATCGCAGTACGAAAACAAAACAAAGTGGTCGGCCCTTGCCTGCACACCCGGAGCTGCCGGCTCTTAATTGACTCCCCCCCCTACACACACACAGACACACACACACACGCCACGACACGCAAACGAGAAGAAAATGGGAACAATAAATTATTCTAATGGAAGGACGCCAAGCGGCACGGAACACATTTGCGCTAGCGTCACCGAGCGTCGCGCAACCGAGCTAAAATGAAAGACAACATTGTTTTTTTTCCTTTGTCTTCATTTTTTTTGGGTGGGTGGCTTCTGAGAGAGAGAGAGAGAGAGAGAGAGAGAGAGAGAGAGAGAGAGAGAGAGAGAGAGAGAGAGAGAGAGAGAGAGAGAGAGAGAGAGAGAGAGAGAGAGGCTAATTTAATAATGATTTCATAAGATGATGAAAAATGGATGGGTGTCAAGCCGTAATGTCGCGTTGTAATGACTAGCGCGTCCAGGAATGCAAAGCTAGTTTATGTTTTCTAGATTGCTGATTGCTGATTCCGTCGCTTATGTTGGGGTACGGTAAAGGTTGACACACACACACTTTGTGCATACATTAGGGCTTAGGACTTATTCATGAGCAACAAAACGGTATTTTTATGTTCAGTCTGTATTTGTAGATGCATACTGTATTTGTAGGTTTTCTCTGTATTTAAGTAAGTTCTGTTTGTATTTTTTAGTTCAGTCTGTATGTTAGTTTAGTTTTTATTTGTAAGTTCGGTATGTATTTGGACGTTCATTCTGTATTTGTAGGTTCAGTTTTTATTTGTAAGTTCAGTCTGTAACTGTTAGTTCAGTCTGTATTTTTAAGTTCAGTCTGTAACTGTTAGTTCAGTCTGTATTTGTGAGTTCTCTTTGTGGCGTATGTGTAATGTTTATGTTATGTTTAGCAGTCTTCATTTGTCTGTCAAGCTAAACGTTAGCGAGTGGGTGAGTTAGTTTCTTAGCATCAAAACAGCAACAACCTAACAGCCTTTCCAAAAGTGCAACGGTCAAGGAACAGTAGCGTGACAAAAGCTTGTGTTAAAAATAAATGCTGCCATCCGCGTTTCCCCCGCAACGTCAACATCATGAACCCAGAACACCAGGAGTACCGCTCCGTGTGCATAGGGTTGCGGGAGAATTGTTCATTGTCAGCAGCCGGCGGTGTCATTGAATGCTCAAGGCCTTCTCTCAAACCTGCTTTTCATTTATTTTCATTACCACGGCACGCCAATAACACCCCACACACCCCCCTGCGCCCCCCCCCCCCCCCCCACACACACACACACACACACACACACACACACACACACACACACATTCACACACACTCTGGTTTGATTGTTCTTACATCCCTCTGCTCACCGGTTAACTCGGGATCGTGACTCACAGTGGCCAACAAACCGGGGGTGTCTGACCTCTCGCCAGCCAATCAACCGCAGCGGAATCGCTTCGACCCCACGCCGAGGCCTCCGCCCCCTTCCCCCCCCCTCTCTGGTAAGGCGAGGACGCGTTGGGTGGCTATCCCTGGGGGCTGTGTCTGTTGCCGCCACGTAGGAAGTGGCCATATTGATTGGCTTGTCTAGTGGCTCTCTGGAATAATACGATGGAGAAAGACCCTGGATATTAAAAGATTGATGTCAATCAGTCTCGAGGCTCTCAAGTGTGTCCTATCCAATCGTATTAATGGCCCTCACTCTCTCTCTCTCTCTCTCTTTTCTCTCTGGCTCGCTCTCTCTCTCTCTCTCTCTCCATCAAGAGAGGAACCAATGATGACTGTATTTGTATGCAGCCGGAGAGCGTGAGAGAGAGAGAACAAGAGCGAGAGCGAGAGCGAGAGAGAGAGAGCTAGGGTAGGGAGATAGAGAGGATAGGGAGAGAGAATGGTAATAGAAATGGAAGCTTTTATATAGCGCTATGCCTCACATTCAACCATTCATACACACATTCAACCACCAATGGCGAAGTCATCCATGCAAGGAGACAGCCAGCACGTCAGGAGCAGTTAGGGTTAGGGTTGTCAAGGACAACTCGATAGTTTTTGCTCGGAGGAGCCGGGGGATCGAACCAGCAACCTCACCGGTTGTGAGGCGACCGCTCTACCTACTGCCGCACAGAAGAAGAGGGACTAAGAGAGAGAGGGATAGGGAGAGTGAGGGGTAGGGAAGGAGGGAGAGAAGAAGAGAGAGAGAGGGAGGGAGAGATGAAGGGGGTGTGAGTACCTCTTGAAGGAGGATTCCCCTGTGATTGCTCTCATTCTCTGACATCAATGACGGAGTCAAATATGATCATCAGCTCCCTTTACAATAAACGAGCTGCACAACAGCCAGAGTCTCCCCACTCTGAGAGTCACTTCACCTCAGCATCACTCAGCAGATCAGGTCAAAATGATCGTCTGATGACACCAAAGTGCCACAGTGAAACATATTATATCACAGTGTTTTTAAACCTTTTTTGAGCCAAGGCACATATTTTATATTAAAAAAATCCTGCGGTCATAGTCAACCAAAATGACTATTTAGAGCAATAAAAGTAACTTTTCTGAAATGCATTGCAGAAATATAATTAAGACCTGATAAAGTATCTTAAATTGATAACGATTATATATAAATATATATATATATATATATATATATATATATTATGAACAGATCAAATCAACCAATAACAATTTTTTTGTAGCTTTTACAACAAAGGCCCAAATCATGACACGTGACACTACTCAACCAATCAAATCGCTGCAGTCAGTGAGCGAGCTAATTACAACACACACACACACACACAAGTGCTCTAAAAACAGAAAGGTAGGCATCGAAAACTCTGTGCTATCGTATCGATATGATATAACATGAATCAATTTGAATAATTGTTATCACAGTTCATAACATTCTATCTGGCTTACTACATGTATTTGCAATTACTATCTCTCTCCCTCTCCCTTCTCTCTCTCTCTCTCTCTCTCTCTCTCTCTCTCTCTCTCTCTCTCTCTCTCTCTCTCTCTCTCTCTCTCTCTCTCTCTCTCTCTCTCTCTCTCTCTAAATCTCTCTCTAAATCTCTCTCTAAATCTCTGTCTTTTCTCCTCTGTGAACAGCTGGCTGGTTGCGGCCCTCTCTAGAGACATGGTTTCCCTGTTTGTTTGAGCTACGGAGCAGCACCCCACCCTTCCAGTACCTCCTCTGTAGCAGAACAGCTTCATAGCAAAACTAACGTGAGACAGAGGCGGCGTTGCCGTGAAGGCTGTAAACATCCAATTAGGGCCGACCAGATGAGAAGAGTCTGGTCTCTCTGCGCTGTAATCACCGTGCTGCGCTCTCCTCAACCTGTAAACATTGATCCACCATCGACTGACACATGAGAGCGTCGGCCCTAACCCGAAGGGGCTATGCTCACTCGATATTCCAACGGAAGGAAGGCGAGCGGCCGAGGGCCCAACTCACTTACACAGACAGAGAGAGAGAGAGAGAGACAGAGACAGAGAGAGAGAGAGAGAGAGAGAGAGAGAGAGAGAGAGAGAGAGAGAGGAAGAGAGAGAGAGAGAGAGATAGGGTGAGAGTGAGAGACAGTGAGAGGTAGATAGATTGAATAAGGGGTTAGTACGGCAGGCATCTTGGGCATTCAAGGTTTCCTGGAAAACTCTTTGGCGTCGGAATAACAATCAACATGACGTGAGGGAAGAAGGAGAGCCAGGAAAAATAAATAACACACACACACACACACACCCACCTTCCTCCTCTGAGACGCTTCTTCATCTTTCTGTTTTCATCAATTATTCGGCTGCCGCCGAGTGTACTTTACTTCTTCTCCGTTCACAGACCGCCGCGCTATCACCCCCCCCTATCCTCCTCCTCCTCCGTGGTGGCGAGACGTGTCAAACATGCTTAGTGTGCCTTTAAAGAGCGATTTGCCTCGCCTTGTTGTGACAGAATCGGGCTACAAGGGAACGGTTCTTCTCCTCCTCCGCGGAGAAGAAACGTTGTCGTCTCTCAGCCGCGCTTCCGTCACTAGCAAAGATAAATGTCGCTACTTGTGTCGGCGGTCGGTGGTGTGGGCGCGTGTCATCGCTGTCAGACAGGAAGTGCTTCTGTAGCGAAAAAAAATATAATTATTTACTCTGACTCGAGAGGAGATCAAACTTGTGTTATTGTTGGCAGTGGCGGCTGCGGTGGAGGAGGTAAATACACGAGTACGTGATGGAGGCCATTTTCCAAAGGCCTTGAGTTGTTTATTGAAGTTTCAGGTTTATCTCGTAGTTGTTTATTTACCGTTTGCGGTTCATTTAGAAGGACTTTTTGTGTTTTTTTTGTCAAATGTTCGATTATTGACTTTGTTACGGATGGACAATACATTTAAATCTGTTTTGAACCTAATCTAAAAGTAGATTTACAACCAACCATCAATATCACCTCCCCAGCACAATGGTACATCCCCCCCTACGAATACGCAATGCTCGCACCGCCTTGGTTTCTCTACTACATACAGCGGCCGTGAAAATACGGAACTTGCGGTAAGTGTCTTGAAATGTGTTTAATTGAGTGGCGTGACAATAAAAGACATGTAAATAAAAGTGTAAATGTGTTATGCCGATTTTCTGGGACTTGTGGACTGTGGACGGACTCATTTGGTTCTGAAATGTTGTGACACCGTTCAGATTTTGTTGTGACACCGTCCATTTTGTCAACATTTTAAAACAAATTTAGAATGTGAAGTTGTCGTTCTTGTTTCTAAAGGCTAATTTCAGCTGTTTTCAGCTTCTGCAAGAAGAGACGTAACATAAAACACTTATTCGGTCCTTTGACAAGTTCAAAACATGTCTTTTCAAATTGTGCCAAAAGACAACACACTCATGCTTCCCTGTGCTGGTAAAAATCAGTTGGCTGTTTACATTTAGCCTTTTATCATCTTTTAACGATCGTCCTTGTCATGTTTTAACAATGCGATGCGTCAGTAAAGCAGGATGAGGCCTTTGAGTCTCAATGCTGCTGTAATACATCGTCTTGCAATGCTTCGCTGTAGAGCATAGGTCGGCAACAGGCGGTGATACACAGGACCCCCTCCCCCCCCACCCCGTCAGCATTCGCCACTGATCGCGCAGCACCCCCCCCCCCCCCCCCCCTCCAATTGTGGTGGGCCGGTCTGGAGCACTCCGCGTTGGTTGCATTTCCTCAGTCTAAACTGGATTCTATGATTAATTTGAGTTAAAAACTCAAAAATTGTGTGCGTTAAAGTCTCGAGATGAATCACATGTGTTAACGCATTAACTTTGACAGCCCTAGTTCTAATGCTTTGGTGTTCTGACTATTCTTTTGAAACACGGAAATAAGTTTCAACGTTGTTGAAACACAAACTCGCTAGTCAGTGCAATGCATTGGGTGAGTAATCCCCACTGCTACCTAGTTAACTAAAACACTAGTAATCCCCACTGCTACCTAGTTAACTAGAACACTAGTAATCCCCACTGCTACCTAGTTAACTAAAACACTAGTAATCCCCACTGCTAGTTAACTAGAACACTAGTAATCCCTACTGCTACCTAGTTAACTAGAACACTAGTAACCCCCACTGCTACCGAGTTAACTAGAACACTACTTTACATTGTTAGCAGGCTCACAAAACAAACTGTGTTAGTTGACTAGCGACATTTCCGATGTGCAACGCGGAAATGTATTAAAATGTTTCGAAAGAAAAGTCAAAGCATTAGAACGTGTCACATGTTTTAACAATCAATTACTTCAATAGGCCTATTTCACGGCACAGTTGAAAGCCGGAAGTATCAGTATTTAATGCTAGTAAGTAGCATTAAAAATCGCGGAAGCAGTGTGTCCCAATATATATGTATATCGCAATATAACAAAGGCGATTTTGTGTAGAAGCAGTAAGAAGTAGGAGTGCACTGCTCGGCCGCAGGAAGCAGGAAGTGTGACATAGGGCTATTAGCTTTTGATCATGTTCTGGCCCGCCATCTAGTGGCTCAGAAAAAAATTGGCCCAAGGCCAAACTAACTTGCCGACCCCTGCTGTAGAGGATATGACCCGGCAACTCCCAACTCTGTTTTACATGTCTTTTCTCCCCCACGATCAGTTTCACTCATTATAAAATTTGAACGTCATAAAAATAGGTCATTCCGTTGCTTCTGTCAGTTTTAATAGCAGCAGGCACAGCACACTCAATAGTCACCGTCAACGGGCACTCAGCCAGTCAGACATAACACCCTGGGATGAGTCCACCTCCATCAGTGAACGGTGATGGGGTTTTACACCAGACCAGACTGGCGACTCACTCTGACTGAACCATACAAAACTTTACTAACTTTAATATTATACTGTGCATTATTTTACTCTATCAGAACTCTGCTCTGTGCTTTCTCTGAGAGCAACCTCATGGAATTGACATTCCAGGTAAAAACAAAAAAAAGCACTTAAACACATAAATCATGGCAACATTTTATCAATTGCATTCTTTTGCATTCAGGCGATATGAAATTCCTTCTCAAAGACCTAACAATAGCCGAGAATGCGCTGCCGTATTAATCTTCACCATGTTTACGTTACTCGGTGATAATAGCGGCGGTTTTCTGTGCTATTGTTACGTGATCAATAGTCAGCTGGGAGAACAACAGCCTTTTTCTGGGCCCACGTCGACATTATTGTTGCAGCGCCGGCCACAAAACTAATCCTGTGAAGACGGCAGGGTTAGACAAACAAAGAAACATGCACACCAAAATAATGAAAGAAGTTGTATTCTGTGATTTGTGTGTAAATTAAAAAAATATATATATATATATATACACAAATCATATGTATGATTTGTTCTGAGGGGCTTTGGAGATGTGCACAGACAGGATGTTTAGCGAGTAGGCGGCAAGCGGGAGCAGAGAGTGCTGTGTTTGAAAGGAAGTTGTGCCAGCTACGAGCTCCCAATTAACCTCCAACAGTCTGTCTGTGGGTTGAGAGACTTCTCACAAGGAGACTCTGCTAAACACACCACCACCACCACCCTCACATGAACCTCTGAACTCTTCTGACTAAGAAGAAGAAGAAGACGACAGGGTTTCAGAAACACTAGCGGAACTTCCTCTTCACATTCGCCGCCGTTAAGTTTAACGAGTCTGCCGTTGTTTTTAATCATCCGTAGTACGACTTTGCACTCACAGCTGGTGGGTTTATAGACCCAGTGTATATTGAGTCTAACTGTCCCGGTCTTGTTGTCTTCTTGTTTCCTCTAGTTTCCACACCAGAGAAGCGGAGAGGTCAGTCCGCAGCGGTCGACCCCTCAGACCGGGGACAGCCCGTCTACACCTCGTCCCTGTCAGCGCGGGACTCTGACCGCGAGGTCCAGACCTTCACCACCGCACCGCCGGTGAACGTGCCCGATCACCGGCACGTCCCGGGGGGGCTGCTCACGCGGGATTTCCGCGGCGACCGGCGCTACTTTGGCGGGAGCCCCGGCACCCCCCTGGCCTCCAGAGACAAACCCAACGGTGACACCGCACCGACTGCGGCCCACCAGGCCACCGCCTCCACACTATTCACCACGGCCAAGCCACCCCCCGTGGGCAGCCGACTGATGGGGAAGACAGACCCCACGGTGTGGAGCCGTGGAAACGGAGCAGCGAATGAGGACATCAAGTGGCCGACGTCCTCGTCCTCTGGCGCCCTGGTGTCTCCCCCTGGCCAGGCCGACTCAGAGGACCCGGGGGAGAAACGTGGGATAACATCCAGCCGAAAGGGGATCAGGCAACTGGTGAATGAAGACCTGGCAACCACAGCCATCATTACCACCTCCACCACCACCACCACCTCCACCATGCAGACAGGTAAAGATTCTCCTGTGCCACATGTTTTAGGCTTGACTCGGTCGGATTCAAGAGTTGCACAGCGAGAGACAGAAGCAGAAGAGACCAAGATTGTGAAACTAACAAAAAAAAAAAAAGAGCCAGGTGCAAAGTGCATTTTACTCACTAATAGCCGACGGATGGCTAGGACATTTCTAACAAATTGCACTCAAATGACACACCTCAAAGTCATGGCGCGAGGCGGTTGTCCCCGAGGTGAGAGACGGTCTCGCCGAGGTGCGGGGACGTGACTCCTCAAGGTCTGTCACTTCATTCTCACCGTGCTCCTCAGGTACAGCCTGCCTCCACCTGCTGTGAGGTCTGGCGGTGCCTAGCCCCCTGGGTGTGCTGGGCTGGGGCCCAGATGACCAATCACAGGGGTGGTAGAGCTGGTGGAGCTGGTGGGGGGGGAAAAGCGAGGGGAGATAAGATGAAATAAGATAACACTTTATTAATCCCTGAAGGAAGAGAGTAGAAGAATAGAAGAAAGTGGACTACACACGGTTATAGCTATGATATATCCTCTATTAAATACACACTAAATCTTCAGAACATGATTTAATACGCAGATAAAAAAAGGTGCCCAACTGTGACATAATAAGTACTAGTAATAAGTTAGACCAGAGAATATTGGACCTCCACCTTTTATCCATTTTTGTTCTTTTTTTTTAATCCATTTTTCATATTTCTCTTTAGTGGTGCAGTTGCAGTTTGTCCATTAATGTCCATCTATGATGTCATGGTATTTAATGTGACGTATTTTAATGGGGGTTTTCATCAGACTAACTACTCGTCACCAGAAGTCATAAGTGCATTTCCTTCCTAACAAGCCAAATTAATATAATAAACACATACATATACACATATGAAATTACATAATATATACAACATTACATTACAATTAGGTAATTCAACAGGTAGGCAAGAGAACTACTCGTCACAAGAAGTCATAAGTGTATTTCCTTCCTAGCAAGCCAAAATAATATAATATAAACATACATATCCACATATATAATAACATAATATATAATACATTACATTTCTCTAAGAGCAGAACCAGTGCTCAGGTGAAAGTACAAGTTGGCTCCTTGGATTCGAGGGGTCAACGACGAGTGATGAATACTGAAGCCAATAGACACACAATAGACCAACATATTGTTTGTTCACGTCTCCTCCAGGGCCTTGCAGTCTGAACTTCACCGAGCCCGAGGGAACCATCGAGGTCCGGCAGCCGGCCGGGTTGGCGTCCGGGGAGGAGTGTGACTACCTGGTCACCGTGTACCTGGGCTACGGCATCCAACTGCAGGTACGCACACAGGCACACGCTAGTAAAAACCCTCCGCTAGCAACGGAGGCACGAACCGCCGTCTGGGATAATGAGACGCTCCCCTCGACGGGTGGGGATTGATGCCTATTGTGTTCCGATTGATACGCTTTGGATAAATACGTTGTGTATTTCTTTCTTTTTTAACCAGAAAGAACTGTCTTGGATTGATGTTGTTTTGGGGCACGGAGGATTTTTAGTTGAGGAATAAGTAGGGGAAATATTTTACCCGACAGTTTGAAAGATTAGCAAGCCTGCTTATTTTTGCGAATGTATGTCAGACTGTTGTTATTTTATTCTTTTTGATATTTTCTGCTGATCTTGTGGGGGCATGATCCAGCGCGAGAAAGAGAGAGAGAGAGAGAGAGAGAGAGAGAGAGAGAGAGAGAGAGAGAGAGAGAGAGAGTGAGAGAGAGAGAGAGAGAGAGAGAGAGAGAGAGAGAGAGACGGTGCGGAGCGTAGCGGCTGTGTCTCTAAATGGAGAGACTGAGTGCTGCCTGGTGGCTTTGCTCCGTAAGCCTCGCCACTAAAGTCTGCACAGAATTAACTGACAGCGCCTCTTCAAACACTTAATTTACCGCCAGAGACGCTCTGAGTTGTCTCCCCGGCTCTGGGGGGGTTGGGGTACGTCGGGCCTGAGATGGGAGAAGAAGAAGAAGAAGAAGAAGAGAGGAAGAGGAGTGTTTTTTTGAACATCTGTTGTGTTAATGCTCAAGGACTTGCAAGACCTCAATAAATCGAAATGTATAAATAAATCAAATGAAATAAAAAATATATATATACCTGGGTGCACATATAGTGATAGGTGCATGTTTACACACACGTACACACAAACACACACACACACACACACAACACTCACCCACGCACACATACACATGTGCAAACACACACACACACACACACACACACACACACACACACACACACACACACACACACAAACACACACACATACACATGTACATCCCCTCAAGTCTTTCTGTTCCCTGGACCTGGAGTACATGATGCTTATGTGCCATCCATTCTGGCTACCTCAGGAGTTTACAGCGGTAACCGTGACCGCTGTTTACATTCCCCCACAAGCCAACACGGACACAGCGCTGAAGGAACTCTACGGGGCTATCAGCGAACAGGAGTTGGCACACCCTGAGGCTGCTTTCATTGTGGCGGGGGACTTCAACAAGGCGAACCTGAAGAAGGTTCTCCCGAAGTTCTACCAACACATAACAAGCAACACACGGGGTGAGCGGATCCTCGACCACTGCGACCCTTCCGTGATGGCTACAAGGCCCTCCTCCGCCCACCGTTCGACAAATCAGACCACCGCTCTATCCAGCTACTCCCCGCCTATAGGCAGAGACTCAAGCAGCAACCAATCACTGTGAGGGAGGTTCAATGCTGGTCGGACCAAGCGACTCTATGCTACAGGATTGTTTTGATCGCCCTGACTGGGACATGTTCCGGGATGTGCCTCGGACAATAACATCAATGAGTACGGGTAAACCGGCGATGTTCGCACTGCCCTCCACGTGCGTAACTCCGCCTTTGGCTCCGGAAATATGGAGGAATATACGAGAGCCCGTAACAAACTCCGTAAGATAGGAGAAATTCAAGAGCCACGACACGAGGGGTATGTGGCAGGGGTTACAGACGAAATTGAACTTCAGAGGGAGAACCAGTAGTGTAGAGAACTCCTCTACCTCCCTCCCAGGAGAACTAAATAGTTGTTTTGCTCGGTTCGATGTGAATGGCAGCCTGCCGAAGCCTGCGCCGCCTGAGGAGACCAGCCTGCTGAACATCTCGGAGGCGGATGTGCACCGCACCTTCAAGCGGTTGAACATCCGTAAGGCGGCAGGCCCCGACGACATCCCGGGCCGTGTCCTCAGAGCATGCGCAGACCAGTTGGCAGGAGTCTTTTCAGACATCTTCAACCTCTCCCTGTCCCAGGCTGTTGTTCCCACGGTCTTCAAAATGTCCACCATCGTGCCTGTCCCTAAACAACACAAGGTAACATGCCTGAACGACTATAGACCTGTAGCCCTCACCTCGATTGTCAGCAAATGCTTCGAGAGGTTGGTCAAGGACTTTATTTGGTCCGTGTAACCTGCCACGCTGGACCCTTGGCAATTTGCATATCGTCAAAACAGATCCATGGACGACGAAATTGCCATGGCCCTCCACACTGCCCTTTCCCACCTGGAGGGAAAGAACTGTTATGTGTGGATGCTGTTTGTGGACTACAGCTCAGCATTCAACAAGATAGTTCCTGCCCAGCACACCAAGCTTAGAGGTCTAGGCGTGCCCCCATCCATGAGCAGCTGGATACTGGACCTCCTGTCAGACCGCCGCCAGGTGGTGAGGATGGGCAGCACCACCTCAGAGCCACTGACCCTCAACACGGGAGCCCCCCAGGGATGCGTGCTGAGCCCTCTCCTCTACTCCTTCTACACCCACGACTGCATGGCTATGCACAGCTCCAACGTCATCATAAAGTTTGCTGACGACACGACAGTTATGGGCCTGATCACCGGTGACGACGAGACAGCCTACAGGGAGGACTGAGAACATTCTGCACCGGCACAATCGAGAGTGTTCTTACACAGGGTGTATCACCGCCTGGTACGGGCCACCACACTCGAGCGCAGAGCGCTTCAAAGGGTGTTGGAAGTGAACTTCCCTCCTTCCTGGATATATACATCAAGCGGCCAAACGCATCATAAAAGACAATGCCCACCTCAGCCACGAACTGTACTCACTTTTACCGTCAGGCAGGCGATATCGCAGTATCAAGTGCCGCACAGACTTAGAGACAGCTTCCACAGTCAGGCCATCAGGCTGCTGATATAGCATATAACAATGTATATTTAATTACATTGATTTATATATATATATTGCTCTTTTTCTGTGCTAATATATTGTATTTTATATATGCACTTTTATATTTTTATATATTTAACTTAATACAGTTTGTACTTTTCACAGATTGCTTATACTTGTTTCACTTGATGTGACAATAAACTTGACTTGACACACATATACATGCAGTCATACACACACATACATACATACATACATACATACATACACGCACACACACACTCACTCGCTCACTCACTTGCTCGCTGGCAAGCACGCACACACATTACTCACGGGGGAGTACAGATGAAATCTCATTGGGTGTCACTTGAAAGACAATTCAGACAAACTGCCAGTTGACATGAAGAGAAAAACACAAAACAACATTCAACTAGTCTCTCTGGAGTCAACAACAGCCGTGTGGTACTGAGAGAGCTCAGTAAATAACACTCACGTATTAGTGGAAGTACTGCCATGTCATCTCTGTGCTGCGTTTTACTTTTAACTCACTACTACTCTTGGTACGCTGTAGAAGGCATGTTATGGAGCAAGGCATTACTGTAGCACAATCCCCAGGGTTTGGGATTCCATTCCACTGGGGCCTCCTGCAAAGACAATGTCCAGACGATACTAAAATAAACATTTGGAGAAAAGCATCCACATTGATCCAACGTTAGTGTTCATACTATGACATATAATACATTAGTTGTTTCATACATATAATAACACACACTTAATATAGTACATCTTATTATTTTCCTTATTGGTACGTTAATTAATGGCAGTTTAACAAGAAGTAACAAGAATAACATTTTCCTTTCTTTATACATATAATAAATGATGTATGTGTATGTATATATATATATATATATATATATACATATATATATATTGTTCGATGGAATACATCTTTATTATTTTCCTTAAGTAAGTAAGTAAGTAAGCCCTCAGGGCCTCCTTCCTTGGTCCATAAGTAATCTAACCACCAAGTTTCTTTAGCTATCTTGCTAACAGACAAACAGACAGACAGACAGACAGGGGCCTAAGCATAACCACCCCATCCCCATCTTCGATAATAATGATACTAATAATATATTTTCCTCCAGTGATTCCACTCCTTCTTTTGCTTGCCTCATGAACGGCCGATTGCAGATGTTCTTATCGCACATTATTATATTTGTATAGGAGATAGAATGCACACTATTCACCGTCACCATCTTGCGGGATTCGGATGACGGTCCTAACTGAACCAATGGCCTCCTCCACACACACCGTACACACACACACATATAAACACACACACACAGTTCTCCAGAAGTGCCAACGTAGCACATAGGAAAATGTCAACAATGTGTATTTTTGATTACAATTGATATGTCAGCAGGAAGCAGTAGCACCAGCAGCTCCCGCCTCATTTAAATATAGATTGTGTTATCCTGATGTTGGCGTTTGTTTAACCGGCGTGTTCTTCACCCACCAGCGAACCGGTCACAAAAACGAAACCCACGAAACACGCTCTATCCGTCCATCGGCCGCGCCTCCCACAGCAATCGTCGCTGTGGTTGCCATGACAATGTGCAGTTGGAGTCTGAATCATTGGTACCGGACACGACACCTGGGCCTTGAGGCGCACACACACACACACACACACACACTCACTCACTCACTCACTCACACACTCATCTCTCTATCACCAGAGAAATGGCCACTCACTTCTTGGTTTCTCGGGCTGGCTGTGGATGAGGGGGCTTCCCTCCACAGCGACAGGTGATGAGGGGACCGCTAAGGGTCAGAGGTTGCTCCCTCCAGCCGGGACTTAGAGAGGCTCAGAGTTAGCCAGCCTGGGGGGGAGGGGGGGAAACAACTTAGAGTCCAACTTAGTTTTCATTTTGTGCAGAGGCGAAGCAGGGGCGAGTATAACCTCTCTGGTCTCCCTCTTTGATGTCTCTCTCAGTGTCTCCCCCCCCACCAGGAGAGAGAAAGACACACAGACAAATGGACTGGTGGAGGAGGAGGACACACACTGGAGGAGTGGATGGGATAGGATAACACCACTCTCTCCCCCCTGCTCGCCCTTCAACACTTTCTCCCTCTCTCTCTCACGGGGTAAAGGGCTGCTGAGTGTGCTGAAAAGCACTATCGAGACGTACTACTCTAAAGCCTCAGAGTACTTGCTGTGAACACTGACTTTACCCATACCCCCCACCCCCCTGCTGATTACACATGCGAACTAACCCGCTCTACCCCCCCCCCCTGCTCACTGACCACATGGACTCTCCCGTGGATAGTGGTCATTGTTAATGGTCAATCTCAATTTCCGTTTCCGTTCTGCAGGTTCAATAACGTAGCACACACCAAATGTGCTACGATGCGTAGCATTAACATTAACCACTAACAATAAGGTTTGCCTCAGCGGTCGGCAAAGTGTACATTTATTTTTCCTCCTCGTCTACACTTATAATAATCTTATTATCCCAATATATATAATCAAACTATATATTCTCACTATTCTCTAATTTATAATTCCTATTACTGTGCTTTCTGCTGTGACACGCTCATTTCCCATCATATCTATCTATATACAGTAAATATATCTACGTATATATATATATATATATATATATATATACTGTAAATATAAGATAAGTCTGTTGTGGCCTGCAGCTGTGGCTCTGACGTGCTGCCGGCTGCTTTTGTACAAATGTAGCGCTGCCCATTTACATGAAGTACCCAGCATGCACCTGTAGCTGTCAACACACTATAGGCTGGGCTCCTGTCTCTCTCTCTCTCTCTCTCTCTCTCTCTCTCTCTCTCTCTCTCTCTCTCTCTCTCTCTCTCTCTCTCTCTCTCTCTCTCTCTCTCTCTCTCTCTCTCTCTCCCTCACTTCCTCTCCCTCATCTCTTTTCCTATGCCCCCAGGGTTAATGGACTGCAGCTACTAACACAAACACACCACCACTACCACCACTACCACCACCACCATCCCCATGGCTGGCTCCCTGCTTCCCTCTGTTCCTGGGCTGAGAGTGTCTCTCTGGCTCTGTTTCTGTCTCTGTCTTTCTCTCTCTCTTTTCCACAGGGAGGGGTCCCTGTGGTCTGTCAGTCTGTCTCTCTCTGTTTTCGACATGTCACAGATGAGTGCTAGCGATGTTCAGAGCTCACACTGCTGCAACATTCACAGAATTATTTAAAAATAAACAAAGCAATATAGATTTAAGTCAATCCATCAATCAAAACCTTAATTCATTCACCAGGGAATTTACACATCACATTGCGGTATGTCAATTTGAAAAGTTAAAAAAAGACAATAAGATAATAATACAAAATACAAGATAAAATGATTGACTGGGTAGAACTTTGCAAGCTTTCCTGAAAGAATATTGTAAATATCAATAAAATCATCAGACAGACAAATAAGCTTATAGATTGAAATAACCCAACTTATGCATTTAAACATTAAAGCATTTCATTATGATTTTTGAATAACATCATACATCATAACTGTACATAGCTTTGTTGAGTTATCTTGAGTTCGAGTTTTCGGTAGCTAACAGACAGACAGACTAACAGACAAACACAGTTGCAAAAACATAACCATGCACCCTGTTAAATATCAATACATTTCTCCTCAGGTTTATGTGTGTCCCTTGACATCAGGTTCTGTATCATCATCATCCTTATTATCATCATCATCATCATCATCATGTGGCGATTGTATTATGCTAATATGAATCACTGGAAACACCAACAAACATTTTCCTCCGACATGGCATATCTTATCGCTAAAAGTCATCCTTGATGCGGCGTTGGCAGTCGTCCTCCGTGTCATCTTGGAGGACCTTCATCTCCTCATCTCAGTCTCACATCTAGAAGATAAGGAACGGGACGCTTTTCAATCCACCAGTAAATTGATTACTTCCTCTATTTTGATGAGGTTTTAATTTTTTCTTGTTTTTCTTTGCACTGTCGTAAACGTCTTCCCCTCCCCCCCCCCCCCCCCCCCCCCGGCAGCCTCTCCATCCTCCCTTCCCCTCCTCCTCCTCCTCTTCCTCCCCCTCCTCCTGTCTCTCTTTTCTATTTCCTGTCTGGGATTACGACGGTTAGTCGAGGAGATTAAGATTCATCCCCTCTGCTGTGACATTTATTTTTCTCCACCGCCTCGAACACTCCAGCGCTAAACCAACGAGTCAGCAGGTTTTCCAAAACGTAACTGACGGACCCCCACACCTGCTATTCCGGGGGGCCTTCTATCGCAACTAACTCTGAGGGGAATTTTTTTTATAAAACGGTATATATATATATATATATTTATATATATATATATATATATATAAATAAATAAAAAAGGAAAGAAAAAATAATAATTCACAGGAACGTGACGATGATGCTCTCTTGTTCGCCAAGCGTATAGGAAAGGAGAAAAATATGCTAAACAATCACTCACAGAGCGCCGTCCAATGGCTGTTAGCACGCAGCTAATGACAGGCTAGCGTCTCGCCGTAAGGCACCGGTTGGACACGCGGTGGAAACATGGTGTTGGTGCTGCATTTTAAACCGCATCACAGTCCGGCCAACAGAATTATTTTTCTTAAAGCAGTAACATCCTTTCCCCCCCCCCCAGTAAGTCGGACTAACCTCTCCAGCATGTAGCGATAGCAGCCGAAATGGAGAGCTTAGTGCTTTTATTTCATACTCCTGTTCTCCCCTCGGCAGTTTGTTGCAAAACGGCCGGATAATAACTGTAACTGGAAATGTACTGTACTCAGTGTGACCTTGACCCCAACCTCCCCCCACAGACACACACACACACACACACACACATGCACACACACACATGCACACACACGCACACACACACACACTGCCTCCGACAACAGCACACACACACACACGGATTCCTTCGTCTGGATTTGATTCACTCGGACGTTATTGCCCGGAATATTATATAGAGCCGTTGCTGTAATATTTCTTATCGTCCCACCGGAAAATAACTCACGTAGACGTAGTAGGAGGAAGCATTGGGCTATCTTTTATAGTTAGCCGTATCTCTTATGGTACGACGCACTGTCAGGATAACGGATGCTGCTACCAGCCGGGGCCTATAGTAGCAACAACAACAAAAAACACTGAACTTTTACATTGTTATTGTTGCGCCATTGTACACTCATTCGGTTAGTTTTTTATAAATTAATAGTTTTATAAAAAGATTAGACACTTTTTGAAGTATTGCCACAGAGGACAATCCCCACTATATATATACTATATATAATGTTTATAAATATTATTGATTTGGTATTTTTTACGTTTACGATCACTTCAGTTTAATTTCGCTAGAAACTAAGTGAAACTAGCTATGAAATCGGTCAACTAACAAAGCACATCCTCCCTCTCCTCACCTTCTCCCAGGGGCGTTTTGTTCCTGGGTGACACAGATATCCTAATAACGGCCCAAATTAAAGAGAAGAAGCAGGCTCAGTAACGGAGGAACTTGAGGATGAATCTCCATGCTCTAGTTATGGGAGTTGTCCCACGTTGTTCAACACAACTGCGTACGTGCGGAGAGAACTTGATTTTCTATGCTTTATGGATGGTTTTCTCCAGAACGCTTGGGGCAGTTTAACCCTAGCTTCACCGGGGCGACGGCCCCCGACACACGGCCGGCCACCACAGCGAAATTAAATATTTATTAAGTCATCTCTTCCCTCGACCTCTTGTCGGAGCTCTGAGCTATGAATGGTTTTAATACTAATATATCCCCTTGTATAACCAGTATATACTACTACTACTGTAACTAGCACTACTGGTAGGAGTAGTACTGCTACTGCTACTACTACTACTACTACTACTACTACTACTATTACTACTAGAAGTACTGTTTACTACAAGGTTAGTAGTAGTGTTACTACTGCTAGTGGTAAAATTACTAATACCATTACTATAAATCAGTTGCGAACCATGTCTATCACAACTGGACCTTCTGTAGAAGGTCCAGTGTGTGGAAACAAAATGCAACCAGCTCAATGAGATGCAACACTGTGGCAAAACCAGCAAAGACAAATGAGTCTCACTCACCAATGATGTTCAGTTAAAGAGGCCAATAAAACAATAAACCAATCGGGTTTATTGTTGCAGGACCTCCAGGGCTCCAGAGAGGGACCAGGACTTGTCTGGGTCGAGTCCGACACTGGGCCCCCTCGTCGGACTGAGCTAGAGCGATGTACCGCTGATTTGTGGGACTTCCAGGGCTCCAAAGGGACCGGGACTTGGCTAAGTCGGGTCAGACACGGGGCCCCCTCGTCGGACTGAGCTAGAGCGATGTACCACTGATTTGCAGGACTTCCAGGGCTCCAGAGAGGGACCGGGACTTTGCTGAGTCGGGTCCGACACGGGGCCCCCTCGTCGGACTAAGCTAGAGCGATGTACTGCTGATTTGAGCTCCAGAGCTCCAGATTGACCGGGACTTTGCCCTGAATGTGTCCGACACGGGTCACCCCCGTCGGACTAGCTAGAGCGATGTACCGCTGATTTGCTTGACTGCGCTGACTCTCTACTATACTTAGATCAATACACAATTTATTGTAATAAACCAATAAAACTTCAAATGAATTGCTACGTAGCACTAAGCTAGATCCTCTGTCTCGAGCCAGGTTCACCACTGCTATAAATGTAATGATACGTTATTTGAATATTTGTTTTCATTGTCATAGTTTACCCCACCGTCTGTACCATTTTGAGACATCATATTCATAACCCATACATTTATGTTTAGATGAAGCTTGTATTATTTTATGTATTTACTTATTAGTGAATATATATTGATCATATTGATATTCTAGACTCAGAGATAGCTTCCACAGTCAGGCCATCAGGCTGCTGAACAAGGGCGTATATCATATAACAATGTATATTTTATTACATTGATTTATATATACATATTGCTCTTTTTCTGTGCCGATATATTGCATTTTATGAATTGCATTTTTATTTATATTTTTTAACTTATTTTATTCTATTCTGTTTTATTCTATTTTTATCTATTTTTATAACTGCTGTCTGTCGTCGGGTATTGCACATAAGATTTTCACTCACTGCTTTATACTTGTGTAAACTGTGAAGTGACAATAAACTTGACTTGACTTGACTCAAGAGTTACAAAAGCACACAATGGTTAGCAGTATACAGTGTTACATAGAATATAAAAATACAGCAGAATCACATTCTTAATTTTTTGTATTCATATTTCATATTATACTTTCCGAGTTAAGAAACCCTGAGAAATTTAACAATATGATAAAGATAGAAAAAATGTGAACCATGCTTATTGTATCAAATCTGGCATCATGATTGAAGGACTCTCTGGAGGCTGGCTGTGTGTCTGGGAGCATTTTGTTGCATTACGTAACGTTGGTGAGAGGTTAGACGGCGATCGGTACCTGGCAGACCATCTGGTCCCGGCCCTCCTTCTCCCACAGCGCTGGCTCCTATCTGAAGGGGGGGGGGGGGAGGGGGAGGTCTGCTGGGCCCTCCCAAGTCAAGTCAAGTCAAGTTTATTTTCATCAAAGTTATACAAGTATAAGCAATGGGTGAAAATCGTATGTGCAATAGCCGACGACAGACAGCATATATATATAGGATATTGCACATACGATTTTCACATACGATTTTCACATACGATTTTCAGACAGCAAAGAAGTAAAAAGTAAAACTGTATAAAGTTAAATATATAAAAAATATAAAAGTGCATATGTAAAATGCAATATATTAGCACAGAAAAAGAGCTATATATATATAAAAATCGATGTAATAAAATATACATTGTTATATGCTATACACCCTTGTTCAGCAGCCTGATGGCCTGACTGTGGAAGCTATCTCTGAGTCTATTTGTGTGGCACTTGATACTGCGGTATCGCCTGCCTGACGGTAAAAGTGAGTACAGTTTGTGGTTGGGGTGGGCATTGTCTTTTATGATGCGTTTGGCCTTGGCCACGCACCGCTGGTTGTTTATATCCAGGAGGGAGGGGAGCTCACCTCCAACAATACACTGGGCCGTCCGCACCACCCTTTGAAGCGCTCTGCGCTCGAGTGCGGTGCAGTTCCCGTACTGGGCGGTGATACACCCTGTAAGAACACTCTCGATGGTGTCGGTGTAGAATGTTCTCAGGATGCGGGGGCCCATGCTCTCTCTCTCTCTCTCTCTCTCTCTCTCTCTCTCTCTCTCTCTTTCGCTGTCTGTAAGAGAGGAGAGGAGAGAAGATATCGATTAAAAAACGTTGAAAGGGATTCAAGTCCCAAGCTAATGCATGGTGGTCGCAGACACAGAGAAAGGGAGAGGGAGAGAGAGAGAGGAGAGGGGAGGGGGGGAGAGAGAGGTAGAGGGGGGAGATTGAGGGGGAGAGAGGGAGAGGGGGGAGTTTGATGCGGAGGGAGAGGGAGAGTGAGGGGAGAGGGAGGGGTGTTGAAGCCACCAAGCTACATTTTATTTCAGGAATTATTACATAATCAAAGGGAGTAATTCAGTTTCACAGGTCATTTGAAAGTAATTTAAAATATGGTACGCTTAATGTCTCACACTCATCCTGATTCAGTCTCTATTGAAACACACCTTGGTTTTACAATATACTGTATTTTATTTTATTCAACAGTGATCTCTTTCTCTCTTTCTCTTTTCTCTGTCTCTCGCTCTCTCTCTGTCTTTTTCTCTCTCTCTCTCTCTCACTCTCACTCTCTCTCTCTCTCTCTCTCTCTCTCTCTCTCTCTCTCTCTCTCTCTCTCTCTCTCTCTCTCTCTCTCTCTCTCTCTCTCTCTCTCTCTCAATTTATTTTCAATTTCAATTCAATTTCAATTCAATTTCAATGGGAAACACTGTTATGACCCAACGAGACCGGCTAGCCAAATGTGCCAGAGAACCCAGAAGAAGAGACAGGACACCCAAAACAACGGACAATGTCTTTACTGACAGATCCACAAACTCAAAAACAACAGGGGGGGGGGGGGGGGGGGGGGGTAGGACGAGACGCCACGTAGTCGGAGCTGGAGACAGGTTCTCGAGTTGGAGGGAGCCATAAGGTTCTCAGTGAACCCGCCCCCGACGTCGGTCTTTGGCAGAAGGTTCTCAGTGAACTCGCCCCAACGTTGGTCTTCGTCAGGACGGTTCTCAGTAAGGTTCCCAATGATCAAACCCCGACGTTGGTCTCCGGCAGCCTTAAGAAGGGTAGATCCCAGGTGTTCATTAGCCTCAGCGGGCCCGATTACGATGGGCAACACCTGGGATTGATTAGAGCGTGGGGGGGGCACAATAAACACAATTACATTGCCAAACAGATACACTTGAAAAGCACAATTTTAAACAGAGCTGTGCAACATTTTGTGTGAATAAGAGCAGGTGAAATTAACTTTACAAAAGAAGAGAGGGAAGTTCGGGGGTCCCCTGCTGGAGCATATGGATGGAGTATAGTGTAGTATTGTTGTAGAAGTGATGAATGCCGGAGTGAATGGGAAGTAAACGTTCCAATGTACCTGTAACACATGGCAATTAAAGAAACCTGAATCTAGATATCATTATCAGGATACATTTTCCACAACTATATCTCTCTCTCCCTCTCTCTCTCTCCCTCTCTCTCTCTCTCTCTGTCAACATCCTTGTCTCTCCATCTCCTCTCCTTTAATTAACAGTTTCTTTCTTTTCTTGTGTTTTGGGGACTTGGCGTCTCTATTCTGGGACGTGGTAAACAACTTCACTGTCAGGCATAACCTTTCACAACAACCTTCTAGTCCACGTTCTAAAATGAAAGGTTAAATGGTGGATGTTTAAGCATTTACTCTATCATTATGGGGGGAAGAGAGACAGAAAGGAAATAATTAGATATATGGATAGATGGATAAATATATAGATAGTGGATGGATGGATAGGTAGATAGAAATCTGATAGATAGATATATGGATGAATTTATATATGGATACAATGATAGACAGACAATAAACAAAAGTTTGACAAAATTCTTACCCATATGATTTTACGTCTATCTACCCACACACAATTATATAAACCGTTTATTCCAAGACCGATTTTATCAACTCATATAATAAAATAATAAAAGCACACTGGGTCTGTATGAAAAAATGATGTTCCTCTGACATGAATACCAATCAATACGATGTGAACACCATAGCAACGCACCGTAGCAGCATACCTGCATCTCTTAACACAAGCCAAACAATCAATTAGACGCAGACTAATGAGGGTTACAAACACACATGCATGCATGCACGCACACACACACACACACACACACACACACACACACACACACACACACACACACACACACACACACACACACACACACACACACATGTGTGCGTGTGTGTCTCCGTGCAGCAAATCGTGACAACGGTGCTTAGTGGCTAACACACACCTCGGAGGTCACCCGGCCGCCACACGACGAACACGCGCCTCCGACTTGGATCAATACCTGTGTTAATAAGCCACTTCCTCTGCTGATAGAAGCGCCTTATTGATTCACTCACACACTCATTTAAATGGCTGTGTTTCTGGCACACACAGACACACACACGCACACGTGTGCGTGCACACACACATACACTCATGCGCAGACACACACGCACACACACTCATGTGCACACACACACTCATGCAGAAAACCAATATAACATCTAACATCTAACCACTGGTGGTCCTGTAGTTAAGTGTAAAGTTCAGTTTGTTTAGTTATGATATTCAATATTGTTGTTTTTGAGACTTATATTGACTGATTGTGTCGACGTGTGAAAGGAGATAATGATCTCGACCCTGCCTCATATTTCTTGGTATTACTGCTTACTGTTCAGTCATGTAGCCTCCGGCGACCAGCGACTCTGAACCAGTAGATAACCAGTTGATACGTCTTGGGTTCAGGGGGTTCTGGAGAACTACAGGGGAGGCCAGCCTGTTGGGGTCCCCTGGTTTGCATACATGGATACATGGACAGGAGATGGCTGACGTCATCTCTAGATATTTGATGATCCATTGTCTCATAGACATCCTGTATATACGAAGTGACTGCCTGACGATTCATACCAACAAGCAAACTGGGGGGGGGAGAACTGTCTGGAGAGGAGAGGGGGGTGAGGAGGTGGGGGAGGGGCCTCTGTCAATGTCAAGGTGAGGAGGTGGTGGAGGAGAGAGGCTAAAGAGCATGGGGGGGGGGGGGGGGGGGGGGGCTAGAGAGAGAGAGAGAAAGAGCTGAGAGGGAGGAGAAAGGAGAAGGAGGATAGAGAGAGAGGGGGGGTCGAGGGAAGGGCAGAAGAGGAGAGAAGGGAGAAGAGATGGGACGAGCAAGGGAGGAGAGAGGAAAGAGAGGGGAGAGAAGATGGAAAGAAACGGGGGAGAGAAGGAGGAGAGAAACGGGGGAGAGAAGGAGGAGAGAAACGGGGGAGAGAAGGAGGAGAGAAACGGGGGAGAGAAGGAGGAGAGAAACGGGGGAGAGAGAGAGAGAGAGAGTGAGAGGGAGGCCCTGCCCTTCTCAGAGAGAAACAGAATCAGAGGAGGAGAATCAGCAATGCATTAATTCAAATCTATGCAGAATCGAAACTCTGTTGTTGGGTTGGAAAAAACCCAACACAAAAAACACAGCAAAGGAAAACAAAACAGCAACACAGAGGAAGCCCTGAGATGTCAGTGGGCTCAGGGGAGAACCCGGGAGAGGAAGGAGATCCATCAGCCGGGTTAGGAGCTTTTAATTAGTCTCCTGAAGATAGACGTCACGTTGCCTCACCTCGCCGTCTCCTCAGCATTGAGGCAAAAAGAACAATAATAAAAATGATGACAGTAACATAAATATTAACAATGATAGAAACGTCCATCAGTGTTCTGCTCGGGGGTTCTGGGTATCTGGGGTTGCTCAGGCATCGTAAGAAAACTCAGTTTGGCCGTCAGAGAAATGACAGTTGTGTGTGTGTGTATTTGTGTGTGTGTGTGTGTGTGTGTGTGTGTGTGTGTGTGTGTGTGTGTGTGTGTGTGTGTGTGTGTTAGCTCCTCATTAACACCGCATTGTCCTACCGGCTTGCCAGAGCTCTGTCTCTCCACAACACGTTTTTTCCATTCAGACGGGATTGTGCCACTGTAACAGTGTTTTTCAAGACAACAAGAAACCCTCCAAAACACTTCCTCTCCACTCCCCTTCCAGAACACACACACACACACACACACACACACACACACACACACACACACACACACACACACACACACACACACACACACACACACACACACACACACACACACACACACACACACACACACACACACACACACACACACACACACACACACACACACACACACACACAGTCGCGTGTGTTCAGACGATGGGGGACCCGGAGACAAAGCAGGTATCTCCTGACGCCGGTTGTATTTTTAATCACACCCAGACTCGTCCTCCTCCTTTCAGTCAAGCGCTCACACACACACACACACACACACACACACACACACACACACACACACACACACACACGCACGCGCGCGCGCGTGCACCGTCACACACCCGCCGCCTGCCAGGAAACCGCCTGGCGGCGAACAACAGCGGCGAACAACAGCAGCACTCTCTGCCGCGCGGTGAATGGCGGGTCCCATCGCACCGTGCCAGGATGTGGCGGCGGCGTCTAATCCAAATGACTTCCTTTTGTCAAGCGAATCGTTTTACCGCCATGTCATTTTTTAAATGTATTATTTATTTATTTATTTATTTATTTCTTTCTTTTTGCATCTGTAGAGGCCTGTCTGCGCCAGCAGCTCTCTGGTGAACGTCATGTAGAAATAGTTATATAGTCAGTAATAGTGTAGTCATGTAATAATATTGATTATAATATGTTATATCATAATAATATTGAAAATAATATTTAATATCCTAATAATATTGAAAATTATATTTAATATCATAATAATATTTGAAATTATATTTAACATAATATTATTGATAATAACATTATATCATAACAATATGGAAAATAATATTCAATATCCTAATAAAAGTGAAAATAATATTCAATTTCCTAATAATATTGAAAATAATATTTCATATCATAATAATATTGTGGCCCACAGCATGAAGCACCACATGGAACACAATAGTGAAGGACACATACGTCAAATGTTGAAGAAAGAGAAACTCAATTAAAAAAGATGCAAATACATCCGTACATCCGCACATAATGGATGTGATGAAAAATGTCTTCACCTTTCACAACCATCCCCTCATCCCCAGAGAGAACGAGAGAGAGAGAGAGAAACAAATAAGCCATTTACATTTTTCAGCGGTGTGGTTCTGTGCAGTGACGTGTGCCTTGTCGTCCATCCGTCACGCTGACAGTTTTATTCCCGCTGTGGTCGTATATCCGCCTCGCCCGTCTTCACAACTCGAGTAGTACGCGTGTCAAGCGATGGAGAGGGTATAGGGGGAGGGGAGGGGGGGTAACGGCCCCTACCTGTCCTGAGAGCACCCACAGAAACCCACTGTCCTCCGTCCCCCCCCTGCACGCCTCGCGAAAAAGTACCACGAGCAAAGTGCACCTCTAAAGCTCTGAGTCAAGTTTATTTGACTTGGAATGTGTAGTGAAAGTGTAGAAAGCCATATGATGGAAAGGAGAGAGAGAGAGAGAGAGAGAGAGAGAGAGAGAGAGAGAGAGAGAGAGAGAGAGAGAGAGAGAGAGAGAGAGAGAGAGAGAGAGAAGGCTTTCTTCTGAGTTTTTCGTATTCTCTGCGTGTCTTTCAAGGTCTGTCAATGGCACCCTGGCCTGCCAGGCGTTTTCCCTTAATTTGTGTGGTCTGATGAAATAGGAGCGACCACAGCCCGGAGGAGAGGGTTGACCTCTCCTGGTACGCTGGAAACATTTCATAGGCGGTGGGGGGGGGGGGGGTAGAGTTTAAACGCATTCACAGACCGCCTCCACCGCCCCAAGAGCCGGGCGAGATACCGCAAGCGGTATTTTGGTATGCGTGTCGCTACTCTTGACTGCTTTATTTCATGTTCACCCGAGTTTGAATCGGTCGTATGGATCGGACGGGTTCTTAATCCGGGCTCAGGGCTCTGGATGATTCAGCTGAAGAAGTGGGTTGTGATTAGCACCGTCGGGGTCATTGATTACGCCGAGGTGGGGTGGAGACTCTATCTATCTGTCTATCTATCTATCTATCTATCTGCAGCAACCAGATATCCATCCGTTTCCGCGGCGACCGGGTGCTTTACGTTACTACGGCAATCAGGTGACTTGTGTGTTACTATAGTGAGCTGGTGTTTCATGTCGCCATGGTGAACCTCACTGTTGCGTTACCATGGGGATCAGGTTTTTTTGTTTGCAAGAGAGAGAGAGAGAGAGAGAGAGAGAGAGAGAGAGAGAGAGAGAGAGAGAGAGAGAGAGAGAGAGAGAGAGGGAGAGAGTCTTGACAGGTCTCTCTCTCTCCCCCATGTCTCTCACTCTTGATTTATCTCTCTCCATCTCCCCTCCTCTTCATCTCTCTCTCTCTCTGTCTGTCTCTCTCTCCCTGGTCTCTCTCTCTCCCTGGTCTCTCTCTCTCCCTGGTCTCTCTCTCTCCCTGGTCTCTCTCTCTCCCAGGTCTCTCTCCCTATTGTGGTTTCTTTGCAGTAGCGCTGGTGCTAGCAGTAGTGTAGATTAGGCACAAGCGGTAGTGTGAATGAGGTAGATGAGGGGGCCTGATGTCTCTAGAAACGACAGCGTAACGGAGACGGGACATCTGCTCCATTATGACGACGGGTCCCAGGACAGCTGACAGATAATCGAGGCCCCTGCGGAGCTTCACCCGCTGCGTTGGACGACGTGTGTGTCTCTTGGTGTGTACGTACACACGGTGTCTGGACATCCTTTGAAAGTCGGGTCAAAGACATACCTGCTGCCGACACACCCAACAGAGGGTCTTATTGTTAGTATTATAGAATAACTAGTAGTGGTCTTATTTTAGTTGTATTGTATGTATGACTATTAGCCATAGTATTCGTAGTAGTTGCAGTAGTAATATGATATTAAGTATTATTTTGGCTTAGGGTTAGTTTGAGTAGTAGTGGTAGTAAATATATACTAAATAATAATAATATAACTATATAATAAATATAAACCCCGATTGTGTGTGTCATCATGTCTGAAAAACCCCAAACCGCTAGGTCTAACCTGCACTAATTACAGGATTCAACTATATTTTCTGTAATTTATGAATCACCTCATTATCACAGTCATTCACGTACATAATAAACAGCTTTACAGAGGCTTTGTGGTGATGTTTAAGGAGGACCATAGCAACAAGTGCTTAGTGTTTACAGATTTGGAGATTCAAATGTTTACCATTTTAACGGCAAATGGGAAATGTTCACCGGGTCTATTAAAGGTCTCCTTACCGCCACTCTCGTCTGCAGGAAAGCTAATTAGCAACAAAAAAAAACGGATAAGCTTCCACAATTCTCTCAGAGAGAACGAGAAGAAAGGGGACGCTCGCCTCGGGGGCTGTCATTGGCGTCGCCCTTGAGATCATGTGACCACGCCTCCGTCGCACACCACGTCGCTCCTCTGCCTCCTCTCGGGACCGCCGCCGTCGCCGCCAGAACACTCTCTCCCCCATCTCTCTCCCCCATCTCTCCCCCCTCTCTCCCTCTCTCTCCCCCCTACGGCGGGACCAGCCGCACTTAATCATCGCAATAAAACTCAGAATAAGCCGCCGAATATCAGCCACACGGAGGCTGAACGCTTTCTGAAACATGTCAGCCACCTATGCCCCAATGCCCACATATAGGGGGAGGCAGTAGCTCCGGAAGGTAGAGTGGGCTAGAAGGGGTTGCCGGTTCGATCCTCCGGCTCATCATAGCCAAGTGTCGAGGTGTCTCTGAGCAAGACACCTAAACTGACCTGCTCCTGACCAGCTGGCTGTCTTCGTGCATGGCTTACACCGCCATCGGTGTATGAATGGCTGAATGCGAGGCAATAATTGTAAAGTGCTTTGGGTGAGAGCGCTTTAAACATCCAATCAATTGACCATTTACCATATGCATTCTCCCCGCTCCCTCGGCTGTAACGTCCCCAGCGTCGGACGGCGGTTAACTCCCTAGATTCCCTAGCCACCGCCGCCGTGGCTCTCCGGAGGTCCCCTGAGGTCCTCCCAAGCAGATGGAGCCTGCCTCTGTTGTTTAAGCCGCGGACGGCGACCTCCAGCACATCTGTCAGTGTGGATTAAGAGGGAGGATGCAGAGAGACAACGCGTTTTAACGACTTGGAAGGAAGAAAGAGAGAGAGAGAGAGAGAGAGAGAGGGGGGGAGAGAGAGAGAGAGAGAGAGAGGAGAGAGAGAGAGAGAGAGAGAGAGAGAGACGAGAGAGAGAGAGAGAGAGAGAGAGAGAGAGAGAGAGGCACATACATATAGAGAAGAGAGGGTAGGGGGTAAGAGGGATCACCCACACCACACTCAATCTCTCCCTCAAATTCATGTGCTTGCAATTGAGGACGAGAAGCGGGAAAAAGGATTAGCTGGTTTAACACCTCCCCCCCCTCTCCCTTCCTCCCCACCGCACCCCCCCCCCCCCTCCCTTCCTCCCCACCGCACGCCCCCCCTCCCCCCCCCCCTCCCCCTCCCTTCCTCCCCACCGCACCCCCCCCCCCCTCTCCCTTCCTCCCCACCGCACCCCCCCCCCCCTCCCCCCTCCCCCTCCCTTCCTCTCCACCGCACCCCCCCCCCCCCCCTCTCCCTTCCTCCCCACCGCACCCCCTCCCGCCTCCCCAGTGACGGTGTGTTTGCGGAGAATTAAGCGGAGCGTCACGGCCGCTGCTGCCGAGGCTTTTCCCATTTTACAAAGCAAACATGAGCGCAGCGCGGTGGTGTTGGGGGGAGGGAGGAGAGACGGCCCAAGGTGAGCCGCAGCGGGATATCTGATCCCATCTGATACCAGCGGGGAACTTTACGTTTCACGGCATGATGTGAAGGCTTTGTGGCTTCTGATTGGCTGACGGTTAATGTGAAGGATGATGGGGAGTGTCGATAATGAAATAATTGGAAGATTGGAGAATTGTCCGAGCGGATGATAATTCAAAGTCAACTCGCCTGCCGTGTGTACAAACACTGAGGACAAAGTGAGGCTGCTCTCACGGTCTTAGTTGGGCTTCTCTGAAAAGAACAGGTTGGAATGAACTTTTCATCAATCAATACAACTTTATTTATACATGCAAAATATGCTAAATTGCAATACCAAGTGCTGAACAAGAACATGAGTTTAATATAATATTCAATATCCGCAAGGACAAAAGCGCATTCACCTCTCTCTTTTCTGTCCTTCTGTCTGTCGGTCTGTCTATGTGTGTGTTGTCTGTCTGTCTGTCTGTTGTCTGTCTGTGCGTATGTTGTTTGCCTGTCTGTCTGTTTGTCTGACTGTATGTCTGTTTGCCCTTGTGTCTCCATCAGGTGCTGAACGCCAGCTTCCTGGACGGGGAAGTGTTGTCTCTGGAAGACACTGGGGGCCCCGGTCCCTCCCTTCTGGCCAACAAGTCGGTGCTGATGCGGGGCCTGGTGGTGCGCAGCCGCAGCAACCAGATATCCATCCGTTTCCGCGGCGACCGCGGCCAGGGAAGGAGCCACAGCTCCCTCCTGCTGAGCTACCGAGGTAAGCAACGGCGTGCGTTACCATGGCGATCGGGTGCTTTACGTTACTACGGCAATCAGGTGACACATGTGTTACTATAGTGAGCTATAGTATTCATGTCGCCATGGTGAACCTCACTGTTGCGTTACCATGGGGATCAGGTTTTTTTTTTGCTACAACAGTGATAAGTTGTTTTGTGTTTCCATGGTTACAACCATTTTCTGTTAGCATAAGTGTGTGTGTGTGTGTGTGTGTGTGCTTGTGTATCTGTGTATGTATGTGTATCAGTGTGTATTTGTGTGTATCTGTGTGTGTGTGCATCTGTGCGTGTGTATCTGTGTATCTGTGTGTGTGTGTATTTGTGTGTATCTGTGTGTGTGTGTGCATCT
>CM051011.1:1467567-1477567 GCA_027704905.1 Muraenolepis orangiensis
TGTGTGTGTGTGTGTTTGTATGTGTGTGTAAGTGCATGTATATGCCTCTGTATGTGCGTTAATGTGTTTGTGTGTGTTTGTAATGTGTGTCGTCTGTATAAGTGCATGTATATGTGTGTGCGTGTGTGTATAGTGTGTGTGTACGTCTACGTGTGTTTGTGTATATGTGCGCGCCTGTGTGTGCATGTATATGTGTGTGTGTGTGTGTGTGTGTGTGTATTGTGTGTGTGTACGTTAAGGTGTGTTTGTGTATATGTGTATGTGCACACACCTCTGTACGTGTCAGTGTGTGTGTGTGTGCAGTGTGTGTGTGTACAATGTGTGTTTGTGTGTTCAGTGCCCCTATGTACCAAGTACTGTAAAATAAGAATTACATACATACTAGGGTGCGGTGGGATGTTACGTAACAGGTTGTAGTATTGATGCATTACAGGTGAATGAGTGGATGAATTCTCCAGAAGTCCACATTTTTTGATTAAAGGCCCACCTCATGCAAAAAAAGAAAAAAGAACAATTATATAAAAAAATGTCCTGCTTTTTTATTTCCCCGCCAGTCCTTTAATTGATTTACTCCTCTGTCACCCAGTTTCAGTCAATTAAAAGTTTGCTTTCATTAGTGCGGCCTGCGCTAATGAAATGTGTAGCAGTGCGCTTGTAGGAATGTGTAGCAGTGTTTGTGTATGTAGGGGTATGTGCATTTCAGCCTGTGCATTTCAGTCTGTTTGTACGGATATGTGTGTGTGTGTGTGTGCGTGCGTGCGTGCGTGCGTGCGTGCGTGCGTGCGTGCGTGCGTGCGTGCGTGCGTGCGCGTGTGTGTGTGTAGGTCGTCTTTGAACCACAGAAATGCCAGAATATGACCTTCACCAAAACCAACTATAATATAAAATATAAATGAAATAATGGGAGTTGACACGCATGCTCTTCTTCCTCCTTTTCCTTCTTCTCTTCCTCATCCTTATCCTCCTCCTCCTCTTTCTCATCATCTTCCTCTTTCTCATACTCTCTCCTCCTCTTCCTGCTCTTCCTCATACTCTCTCCTCCTCTTCATCATCCTCCTCTTCCTCATTCTTATCCTCATCCTCCTCCTCTTCCTCATATTCCCTCCTCCTCTTCCTCCTCCTCTTCTTACCCCACCTACCCCTCATATTCCTCCTCCACCTCTTCTTCTCTCCTCCTTCTTTCCTACTCTCCTCACCTCCTCTCTCTTATCTCCCCCTGGATCCCCCCCCACCCCCTCATGCTCCTCCTTCATCATCCTCTCCTCCTCCTCCTCCTCTCTCTCCCCCCAGCCTTCGTGTTGAGCTGTGCTCTCCCCCGGAGCCCAGCAGGGGGCGATGTGTCGGTGTCTCGGCTGCAGGCCGGCGGCGAGGCCTTCTTCATGTGCTCCAGCGGCTACCGGCTGCTGGGCCCCCAGGTGCTCACCTGCCGCAACGCCACCACGCCCTACTGGAGCGGCAAGGAGCCCACCTGCATAGGTAAGAGACTCGACACGCTGCTAGTTAGTCTGCTATTTACTCTACTGTTAGGTCTACTCTTTAGTCTTCTATTTAGTCTGCTGTTTGATTTACTATCGACTGTTTAGTCTACTACTTAGTGTACTATCTCACTGTTTAGTCCACTATCTACTGTTTAGTCTAATGTTTAGTCTACTATTTAGTCTACAATTTAGTCTAATGTTTAATATACTATTTAGTCTACTAATTAGTCTACTATTTAGTATACTATTCAGTCTTCTGTTTATTCCTATCTGTAGTCTACTCTCTACTGTATAGTCTGCTGATTAGGATGTTAATAATTTAGTGTTTAGTGTACTGTGTAGTATTAACAAACTGTCAGGGGGTTTGACCCCCGGCAGTTCGAACCCCAATGTCTGTCTTTAGGCGTCCTTCAGCCAGACACCCTAACCAAAGCCCTACATGTCTCCTCAATGACATGCATTCATCCAAACTTCATTCACTTGTTGACTTGATTTAATTGAACTGGATTCATGAGGTGAATTTAGATGCGGGTCACGAAAGAAGCAGGCAGAGGGCACAGCATCTTGCTGAAGGGATGCCTAGACGGGCAGACTGCAGGACACCGGGGAGCAAAGGACCTATTTACAGCGGGGGGGGGGGTCCAAACTGACACTCTAGCCACCGATGGGCCGTCGTTGACAGCCCTCATCGTGTCTGCCAGACACGTAGTATTAGTATTCTTAAAACACGGGTCAGCGTCTGAATTTTAATTTAAGTGAAAGGTAACTCGCTGGGGACACACAGTGGCGGAAAAAAAACGGGGAAAAAAAACAACCGCACAGAATTCAATTAAAGCTGACAGAAAGTGACTTGATTGGTCTCTTTGTACATGAAAGCTAATTGGGAAGCGTTTCATGTCGAGTGAAGTACCTGCCTGTCTGGGGCTGCATTTGATTCGGCCGAGGTCTGTTCTCTCTCTCTCTCTCTCTCTCTCTCTCTCTCTCTCTCTCTCTCTCTCTCTCTCTCTCTCTCTCTGGTGAATAGCTTTGCTTCGTTTATATTCCAAACGTTACCTCCTGCTGCCACACAAACACTGGCTGGGTCAGGCTATTGTAATATCGTTTAACAAAGCAATCATCTTCCCTCCTTTCTAAGAGAGTATGAGATAACATGAGATGAGATGAGGTGTACTTTATTCATCGTAGAAACTGGTGTTGCGTGTCACAGCAGTACAGGACAGTAATAGAATGTTTAGATTTAGGTTTCGATTTTATGAATTACTATTACAGTTTTTGTTGCAATCGAACACATTTTTGGAAAACTCATTTTCTACACCCAAAGTGCAAAAAAACTCCTATATCCTGCAAAATGAAGCACTGTGTTCAAATCTACATAAACCCAAATGGCCCAATCAAAACCAATTTGTGAAATGTGTGAAAATGTGCCGTCTGTCAAATACAGTAAACTGAAAAGTAAACTTTGAGGAAAGAACACCGTCTTACAACAATGAAAGCCCTTTATATTAGAAAAATAAAGAACTTCCATTGCTATTGTAAAATGGAACCCGTCTGTGGTCTTTTTATAGCGGTTACATCCTGATTGATGGGTCCACATGAAGCAGCCAGGTGTTCGGCCAGGTGTCACATCTATCGGCTGACTGGTCCACGGTGTGGGTCTGGCCTTTTGAATGGAAGTTTTTTGAAATGGCAAAGAAGTGGCTTTTATGTCAAATTCCTGTGTCTTATGTGGAGAGCAAAGCAGAGAATTTGTTGAGAGGTCTGGAGACTTGAGGTTCTGAGGTTCCGGAGACTTGAGGTTCTGAGGTTCTGGAGACTTGAGGTTCTGAGGTGCTGGAGACTTGAGGTTCTGAGGTTTTAGTACTTTTCACATGGAACATTGGCCCTCAAACTCCAAATTCTAATAGCCAACTGGCGTCACTCACCAGCTGCTCAAACTCAATTGGCTGAACATGTCAATGATCTGTCAGAGCATAATACATACATCAGATCAATACATCCATTCTCCAGACTGACAGTCCCTCTCTCTCTGCATCGTTATCCTTCCTCTCTCTATCAACCTCTCTCTATTAATGTCTTGTGTTCTTCCTCTCTTTACTTTCTCTCTCTCCCCCCACTCAGTGTCTTGTGGGGGGATGTTGAAGAACGCGACCCGGGGCCGTATTGTGTCTCCTGGTTTCCCTGGCAACTACAGCAACAACCTGACATGTCACTGGGTGCTGGAGGCCTCTGAGGGCCGACGGCTACATGTGCACTTTGAGAAAGTGGCCCTGGCAGAGGACGACGATCGGTGGGTGGGTGGGTTTATGTGTGTGTGTGCGTGTGTGTGTGTGTGTCAAGTCAAGTCAAGTTTATTGTCACTTCACAGTTTACACAAGTATAAAGCAGTGAGTGAAAATCTTATGTGCAATACCCGACGACAGACAGCAGTTATAAAAATAAGATATAAAAAAAAAAAATGTGTGTGTGTGTGTGTGTGTGTGTGTGTGTGTGTGTGTATGTGTGTGTGTGTACGTGCGTGATAGTGACTATGTTTGTGTGTGTGAGAGATTGTGAGATTGCATGTGTGTGTGTGTGTGTGTGTGTGTGTGTGTGTGTGTGTGTGTGTGTGTGTGTGTGTGTGTGTGTGTGTGTGTGTGTGTGTGTGTGTGTGTGTGTGTGTATGTGTGTGTGGTGTGTGTGTATGTGTGTGTGTGTGCATGTGGTATGCTAATGGCCAGAAGGAATTGCAGAGCTGCATGCTCGCAGACACAAATGGCCTTCTAACATTTGAACAAAGCCATGGGGTGGCTCTTCTTTCTTCAAAATGTTACTCTCAAGAATGATGCAGTTGTGTTGAATTGGCATGTATGTTGCTATGGTTTCTGGAGGGTGTGTTGCTAGGGAAATTGTTTTGTTGCTATGATTTCAGGTGGTTATGTTGCTATGGTTTCAGGTGGTTGTGTTGCCATAGTTTGAGAAGGTTGTGTTTGAGAAACGTGCAGTACGACGTACGACCTAACACTGGGGTAAAGGGTAGCCAGAGTATATATACCCCAGGTGAGGTCATTAGCAATTAGACAAGGTAATAGCTGACAGGTGTGTGTGTGTGTGCGCCGCCAGCGCACGTGGCTTGGCCACGCCCCCTGCCAACCACCGTAACCGTGACAGTTGTGTTGCTATGGTTTTTAGGAGGTTGTGTTACTATAGTTTCAGATGGTTATGATGGTAAGGAGGTGGTTGTGTTGCTATGGTTTCCGGTGGTTGTGTTACTATAGTTTCAGGCGGCTTTGTTGCTAACGAGGCAGTGGTGTTGCTATGGTTTCAGGTGTTTGTGTTACCATGGTTTCAAGCAGTGTTGTTAGTAAGGAGGCAGTTGTGTTGCTTTGGTTTCAGGTGGTTATGTTACTAAGGCGGCAGTTGTGTTGCTATGGTTTCAGGTGGTTATGTTACTAAGGAGGCAGTTGTGTTGCTATGGTTTCAGGTGGTTGTGTTACTAAGAAGGCTGTTGTGTTGCTATGGTTTCTGGTGGTTATGTTACTAAGGAGTCGGTTGTGTTGCTATGGTTTCAGGTGGTTATGTTACTAAGGAGGCAGTTGTGTTGCTATGGTTTCTGGTGGTTATGTTGCTAAGGAGGCGGTTGTGTTGCTATGGTTTCAGACTGCTGATAAAGAACGGGAACAACATCGACTCCCCGGTGGTGTACGACTCCTACGAGGTGGAGAACCTGCCCAACGAGGGTGTGATGAGCACGGGACGACACCTCTTCGTGGAGTTCACCTCAGACGGCACACTCACCTCCACAGGGGCCGCCATCCGATACGAAGGTAGAGGACATGTAAACACTGGTACTGGTGAAGTGATGTGGAGGGCGCTGCTACACCCAACATGTAGCACCTCAGAGCTGCTGTAGGTACGGTAAGAGAGTTAAAAAGAGAGTTAAAGAGTTCGATTTATAAGGAGAGAAGAGCAAGAGCATCAGAAAACATCCCCAGCATCTCTTGTTAACTCCCATGTTGTGTCCACTGTTGAGAAGTGTTGCATTCACATACCTGTGCTTAACAGGCAAGATGGCTTCCCCCAAACCAATCAGGGAAGAGATGCTCCAATCGGTCAGGAGGGATGACCCAGAGCTGAACTAAAATCTAATTTGCTCAGATATTCTCACAGAGCATTTCACTAACCAATAACGGACCGATGGTTACAGAATTTCTTCTCTTCTTCTCTACAATCTCTAATATTTAATCATTTAGAGAAAATGCACTTTTGTCCAAAGGAACACATAACTAGAAATGTGTTTTTTTGTGAACACCTGTCTGTCTCTCTCTCTCTCTCTCTCTCTCTCTCTCTCTCTCTCTCTCTCTCTCTCTCTCTCTCTCTCTCTCTCTCTCTCTCTCTCTCTCTCTCTCTCTCTCTCTCTCTCTCTCCATCTCTCTCCTCCCCCCTCCCTCTGTAGCGTTCTCCAAGGGCACATGCTACGAGCCCTTCGTGAAGTACGGTAACTTCAGCAGCAGCGACCCCGGCTACGGTGTGGGCGCCGTGGTGGAGTTCTCCTGCAACCCGGGCTACACCCTGGAGCAGGGTTCCGTGGTCATGGAGTGTGTGGACGCCCAGGACCCCCAATGGAACGACACGGAGCCCACCTGCAGGGGTGAGAAAACACACGTCCTGGAACCCAAAGCCCAAAGCTTGTTTTATTAGCTGCAGCGGCACCCAAACAAATACTTATAATCTTATGGTTTTGAAGTCAGCGAAGGGCCTTATATTTTTTCCCTCACTTAATTTAGGACTCGCTAAAAGTCGATTTTGGACGCAACCATGTTGTATTCCCACGTCTCTGTCCCTCGTGCTTCACCCACGTTATTAACCCTCCTTATTGGTTCCTGAAGTGTTCATCCAGAATCGTGTGCGGGAGGAAGTTTGTAACATTCAACTCAGTGGCTGAGCACATTCAAGGGGCTAGCTGAGCTTGTGATATATATATATTTATTTATTAATGTATGTACCTGTTTGTATGTATGAAGGCATACTATTATATTTATAACTGTATTTATAGACGTGCTAAACTATTTTTGGTCTTAACGTTGTTTATCAGCAACAGATTTAAGCTAAATTAAAATCTTTAAAGTAAGATACCACTGGTTGGGAATAACCGGAGTAGAGGACCCTTTGTTGAGGCTGAGGGGCTGGCTGGTGAGGCTGCCCAGGCCTTATCTCCAAACACTAGATGCACCCAACATATAGAGCGGCCTCTCTCTCTCTCCATCTATCACTCTCTGGCTGATGGGCCAGTTGGTCTGGAGGCTGAGGGGCCGGCCAATCTGGAGGCTGAGGGGCCGGCCAGTCTGGAGGCTGAGGGGCCGGCCAGTCTGGAGGCTGAGGGGCCGACCAGTCTGGAGGCTGAGGGGCCGGCCAGTCTGGAGGCTGGGGGGCCGACCAGTCTGGAGGCTGAGGGGCCGGCCAGTCTGGAGGCTGAGGGGCCGACCAGTCTGGAGGCTGAGGGGCCGGCCAGTCTGGAGGCTGAGGGGGTTGGCCTTGAGGCTCAGGGTTCGGCCAGTGAGGCTGCCCAGCCCTCGTCTCCAATTACTAGATGCACCCACCATATAGAGCGGCCTCTCTCTCTCTCCATCTATCACTCTCGCAAAGCACGATGCAAAGCTATTCACCAGAGGGTGTCTTGCTCGCTCAATACACACTGACCTTACCTCTTTAGACTGCCGCAAGGTGTGAAACACTTTCAGACTTGTTCAGGGAGGTAGTGGGAGGAGACAAGACAAAATCGTTTGTGTTCAGAGCTCAGGGAACATTTTGGAGGAGCTGCAATGTCTGTACTTCATGTACTTTATTGAAGGCCATTTCTGTGGACCTTCAACCTTAATCTGATTTACTTTTTGTACGAGAGTGAGTAAAGTCAAAGAGCCAGGCGGCCCTCCTGCTGTGTGTGCCAGCGTGACCGCTGGTTACACCATAGTGACGTCGTTATTTCATTTTCAGCATGCCTTATCTTCTCTGATCTTAAACATAGTCATCTATGCTCTGTTTTGTAATTTTATGGGCAATATCAGTCATTATAATGCACTCGACTACACGTATAAGCTAACAAACGTGTAGGACAGGAGCCATAACCACGCGACGTGCTCTATAATATCTGGGGGAGGAAAAAACATCCAATCTCTCCCTCTCTCTCTCTCTCTCTCTCTCTCTCTCTCTCTCTATTTATCCATTAATACCATCAATACCATAATTTTCCCTCATCAGTCCACTTCCACTGTCACTGGGCTGGCTCTTTAATAGGTTATGATAAAGAATGAATGATCAAATGTCAATAGGCCTTTTGGATCTTCATTGCTTGTACCTCTTAAGCTTCTGTGCTGAACTCACTGGCAACCAAGCTGTGGCTTTCCCTCCCTTTGGTTTTAAAAAGTGAGGATATTCTATACTCTGAGAGTGTTTCCTCTGAAGATATTAGTGCCAGCATTCCAGTAAATGTATTCACAAACACTTATCTTGAAACATATAATAACCGGTATCTGTAGGTGTGTGTCGTTATAAAACCTATATATATACAGTATACCGATTTCATATCGGGTTGTTTGACCAGGTTAGGTGAATTTGTCTAAGGATTTTGTAACTTCGGAGAATATAAAATGTGGAACTTGGGGATAACACCTTCCCCTTCTTCCTGGAACCCAAAACACATTTTTATTCATCACATTTCATAGTGTATAGAGAGAGTACTAACCTTGAATGACTCATCTTTCTGTCGCTTCCACTTCTCCAGGATGAAGTCAAACTGACTGCGTATATTTCCTACGAACGATATATTAGTCGATATCTGGGTCACCGTCGCTAAACTTTTTAAAATGTATTATTGATCTGAGAGTGTTTATGGTCCTTGTCATGTGGCCTCTGTCGTCTTTAAACTTCAGGACTTGATGCTTTGTTGGCCTGGGTCACTCTAACTCTAAACCTTGGCCTATAGGTAATCTAACCAGCAAGTTGTGTCCAATTCTATATATCACTTTTGGAGTTATCTTGCAAACAGACAAACAGTCAAACCCGGTTGGCCGAGCACGGTGTTAACCATGGGGTGCGCTTGTTTTGTGTGCAGCCGTGTGCAGTGGAGAGATGACGGACTCGGCGGGGGTGGTGCTCTCCCCCAACTGGCCCGAGGTCTACGACAAGGGACAGGACTGCATCTGGGGCGTCCATGTGGAGGAAGACAAGAGGATCCTGCTGGACGTCCAAGTGTAAGACAATATGGAAATAATATATAAGAGCAAGAGAGAGGGGGGTGGTGAGAGAGAGAGAGAGAGAGAGAGAGAGAGAGAGAGAGAGAGAGAGAGAGAGAGGAGAGAGAGAGAGAGAGAGAGAGAGAGAGAGAGAGAGAGAGAGAGAGAGAGAGAGAGAGAGAGAGAGAGAGAGAGATTTGATGTTGTTGTAACATTTCATTATTATTTCACCAAAGCTTTTGTTCTTGTCATGAATCGTTTGATATGAAACAGAATAGAATATAAAAGTTTAACTCTTGTTGGTTGCTACAAACACACACAACACTCTTTATAGATCCACATGCACACACACACGCACACACACATACCACACACACACACGCACACATTCTCTATTGTGTGCGCCTCAGATCTTTCTGAATCAATGAGGCAAATTGAGACTCAAGACAGAAGCGTTTTTCTGCTTTTCTTATCATTCTATTCTTTCTATTATTTCATTGATTTAATTGATTTATTTTATTTTCAGTGTTTTCTTCTGGTGGTATCTTTCTCATTAATTGCCTTATCAGGCATCTGATACCAGGACTACTGAAAAGGAAATGTAGGAGTTGTATTTGATCACCTGCTTCATAGCAGGTGTAATAATGATGTGTCATATGTTCACAAACGCTATATCTACTCAACAAAAACGTATTCACAAGAGGATTGATGAGCATCCACTGGCCTCTTTTTTCATGTTGTGTTGCTCTGCAGTAACAGCTTAACATTTCAAATCCCAGATAGGTTTAACACAGAATACCTGCGGCCATTTGTAGTTGACCAGGTTGTCCGCCAAGGTTATGATCCTAGTTGTGTTGTGTTGCGTTACGTTGCCTTGCGTTGTGTTGTGTTGCGTTACGTTGCCTTGCCTTGCGTTGTGTTGTGTTGCGTTACGTTGCGTTGTGTTGCATTACGTTGTGTTCCGTTACATTACGTTGCGTTACGTTACGTTGTCTTACATTACGTTGTGTTACATTACGTTGTGTTACGTTACGTTGTGTTACATTAAGTTGTGTTACTTTACGTTTTGTTACGTTATGCTATACTACGTTGTGTTGTGTTTGCGCTACGTTGCGTTGTGTTGCATTACGTTATGTTACATTGCGTTATGTTGTGTTGAATTGCGTTGCGTTACATTGTGTAGCATTTTATAAGGTTGAGTTGCTTTGTGTTGTGTTATGTTATGTTGCGTTGTGTTGCGTTACATTACGTTGTGTTTCATTGCGTTGCACTGTGTTGCATTATGTTATGTTGCGTTACATTGTGTTGCACTAC